>CAUYQG010219304.1:0-23136 GCA_963574415.1 Tarsius wallacei | reverse complement strand
GCTTTGGGAGGCTGAGGTGAGTGGATTGCCTGAGCCCATGGGTTCGAGACCCACCTGGGCAACTTGGCGAGACCTCATCTTTACAATAAATCAAAAATTAGCTGGACGTGGTAGCGTGTGCCTGTAGTTCCAGCTACTTGGAAGGCTGAGGTGGAAGGATCGCTGGAGCCCAGCAGGTCGAGGCTGTGGTGGCTGGGAGCGGCCACTGCACTCCAGTCTGGGTGACAGAGTGAGACTCCAACTCAAAAAAAAAAAGAAAAGGAGGGGTGAGAGTGGGCATCCATGTCTTGTTCTGGTTTTCAGGGGAAATGGTTTTAATTTCTGTCTGTTTAGCAGTATGTTGGCTGTGGGTTTCTTGTAGATGGCTCTTACTATTTTGAGGTATGTTCCATCTATGCCTGAATGTTTGAGGGTTTTCATTAGGTAGGAGTACTGGATTTTATCAAAAGCTTTTTTCATGTCAAATGACATAATCATGTGGGTTTCCTTTTTTTTTTTTTTTTTTACATCTGTTGATGTATTTAATTATGTTTATGGTCTTGCAAATGTTGTATCAGTCCTGCATTCTGGGAATGACACCTACTTGGTCATTGTGGATGATTTTTGAAATGTGTTGTTGGATCTGATTTGCTAGGATCTTGTTGAGTATTTTATCACCTATGTGCATCAAGGATATTGGCCTATAGTTCCAGGTTTGTGTATCAATATAATGTTAGCTTCATAAAATGATTTGGGGACAGTTCCATATTTCTCAATTGCCTGCAATTCTTTCAATAGGATTGGTATCAGTTCCTCCTTGTGTGTTTTGTAGAATTCTGCTGGAAAGCCATCTGGTCCAGGGCTTTTTTTTTTTTTTGGTAGGTAGTTTTCTTATGACATAGTTTCCTGGATTGTTGTCAGTCTATTTGGGGTCTCGATTTCTTCTTGTTTCAAACTGGGGAGGTTGTGTGATGACAGAAAAATCCTTCATTTTCTTTAGGCTTTCAAGTTTGTTTCCATACAAGTTTACATAGTGGTTTCTGATAATCTTTTGTATTTCTTCGAGGTCAGTTGTTACTTGGTCTTCTGTGTTTCTGATTGGGTTTATTTGGGTTTTTCCTCTCTTTTTCTTGATTTGTCTAACTAGGGGTCCATCAATCTTGTTTATATTTTTAAAGAACCATCTTTTTGTTTTGTTGAGTTTTTGTGTTTATTTTTGTCTTCTATATCCCGAATTTGGGCTTTTATTTTGATGATCTGGATTCTGCTGCTGAAGTTAGGGTGGTCTCATTTTTCTACCTTCTTTAGGTGATTTGTTAGGTTGTTAACTTGTGATCTTTCCATTTTCTTCATGTGTGTTCAAAGAAATATGAATTCCCTTCTTAGTACTGTTAGCATGGAATTCCAGAGGTTTTGGTACATTTCTTCATTTTCATTTGTTTCCAGGTGTTTTTTAATCTCTGTTTTGATATCCACATTGACCCAGAAGTTGTTTAGTGTCATGCTATTTAGAGTCCATGTATTTGTGGGTTTTGGGGGAACTTTATTGGTGTTGATATTTATTTTTATTTCACTTGGTCTGAGAATTTGCATGGCAGTCCTTCAATTATATGGGATTTGTTTATGCTTGATTTATGACCAAGGATGTGGTTGATCTCAGAGTACATTCCATGTGGCAATCAGTAGAATTTATATTCCATTATTTTTGGGTGGAGTGTTCTGTAGATATCAGTTAAGCCCATTTGGTCAAGCATCGCGTTGAAGTTTGGGATCTCCTTGTTAATTTTTTTTCTTGATGATATGTCTAGGATTGTGAGCAGGGTATTGAAGTCCTCAGCTATGATAGTGATAGAGTTAATATGTCTTTTTAGTTTACCTAGAAGCTGCTTTATGAAAGTTGGTGCTCCTATGTTGGAGATATATATATATTATATATATATAATATATATTATACATATTTTTTTTTGTAAATATATATATATATATTTGAGTTGGAGTCTCACTCTGTCACCCAGACTGGAGTGCAGTGGCCGCTCCCGGCCATTGCAGCCTTGACCTGCTGGGCTTTGGCGATCCTTCCACCTCAGCCTTCTAAGTAGCTGGAACCACAGGCACGCGCTACCACGCCTGGCTAATTTTTGATTGATTGTAGAGATGAGGTCTCGCCAAGTTGCCCAGGAGGGTCTTGAACCTGCAGGCTCAGGCAATCCACTCGCCTCAGCCTCCCAAAGCTCTGGGATTACAGGCTGAGCCACCAAGCCCGGCTGGGCGCATATATGTTTCTGATGGATATTTCTTGTTGATGAAATGAACTTTTTATCATTATGTAGTGACCTTCCATATCTTTTTACATTTTTTAATAGCTTAAAGGGCATTTTGTCTGATATTAAGATCACAACTCCTGCTTTCTTTTGTGTTCCATTCACCTGAAATTTTGTTGTCCATCCTCTTACTTTGAGTCTGTGTATGTCTTTTCTGGTGAGGTCTTGGCGCCAACATATTGTTGCCTCATGATAGTTTATCCATTTTGCTATTCTTTTTTCAGTGGTGCATTTAGTCCGTTCACATTCAAGTTAATTATTGAGATGTGAGAGTTTTCCCTGTCATGAGGTTCTTATAGAGTTTTTTTATAGTTGCTGCTGTTTTTTTTTTTAAATTTGTGTGCTGTATTTTTTTTTTTATTTTGGGGTTGATTCATGTGTGTTTTCAATCATTTCCCTGCATTCGTGGGAAGGGCATTGTCATTCTTTTTTTCCTTTCTTTTGTGTTTAATACTTTTTAGATGTTTCTTGTAGAGCTAGTCTGAAGGCAGAGGAAACTCTTAGGAATTGAATGTCTGGGAAGGATTTTAATTCTCTATCACTGTTGAAGCTTAGCTTAGCTGGATAGGTAATTCTTGATTGAAAATGTTTATCTTTGAGAATTTCAAAGATTGGGCTTCAAGCTCTTCCTAACCTGAAGTATTTCTGTAGAGAAGTCTGCTGCTATTCTAATTTGCCTTCCTCAGTAGGTAGTCTGACCTTTCTCTCTCATTGCCCTTAGGATTTTTTCTTTCATACCTACTTTGTGTAGGTGAATTACTATGTGTCTAGGAGTTGGTCTTCTCATTTGTTGTCTTGCAGGGGTTCTCTGAATCTCTTGTGTTTGAAAGGTCTCATCACTGATGAGATGAGGGAAGTTTTCTTGGATAATTTCATGGAATGTTTGTTCCACGGTGGTCTCTATCTCTCTATCTGCCTCAGGGACTCCAATTAATCTCAGATTCAGTCTCTTGAAATAACTGCTTATCTCTTGGAAGTTTTGTTCTATCTTTTAAATCTTTTTTTCTATGTTTTTAACAGTTTGGGTTAATTCCATATTTTGGTCCTCAAGTGCAGAGATTCTTTCTTCTACTTGGTTAATCCTGCTTTTCATGGTTATCAGTTTGTTATTTATTTTATTCACTATATCCTTTATTGCTATTATCTGAGTTATCAGCTCCTTCATTCTGTTCTCTTGTCTCTTCTCATTTCGATGTATTCTCTCTATTAATATCTTGATATCTGGGTTTGTGGCTTGATACCAGTTATTCTGGAGGCTCTTCATTGTTTGCATTCCAAAGTCTTTATTATCAGTGGTTGACCTCCCAGGGGTCTGTGTGAGACTCATATTCTTCTTTTTGTTGTCCTTCATTTGTGTAGATTCCCCCTCCCTCCCCCCTTTTTTTAACTTCTTCTTTAACTCTGTTGTTCAGTGATGGGGGGTAGATTTTACTTCTGTTGCTCAATCTCCTATTCTTCCTTATGTAGCTCTTCTGGCTTTGTTCAATTCTTAAGCTGGACTGGGGGTGGGGGGGCTGTACTTTTTGTAGTTCTGAGATTTAGTTGATGGGGAGTTGTGATTTAGAAACTATCTGTGGATTCCAGTATCTGCTGACAGGTGTGTGGGCCCCCTGGAACCCGCTTCCCACCATCTTATAATCTGCCCATGCAGATACCCATAAAATGGTATATGTTTGCTCTCTGAAAACAAAATGAGGTAAGACAAAGGAAAAGAATGGGAAAAGGAAGGAGGAAGATGAGAGGAAGGTGAAGAGAGAGAAGAAGAGACAGAAAAGATTTTTTAAAACGCTACAATCATACAAACACACAAACTGACAAAAAACAAAAAACAAAAAAACATTGATGTACTCCCCCTCAAAAATACCCATACATGGACAGAAAAGCTTAAAAAATAATTAAAATAACAGAAACAAAGCAAGTATGAAAATGTAATCAAAAACAGAAAGAGAAAAGAGGACAAAAACTAAAACAAAACAAACAAAAACAAGCAAAAAACCCCTGACCAACCAAACAAAAACAAACTCAGTGCAGGCTGATAGGGTTGCTCTCAGCATGGGTCAGATGCCCATGTATTACTGTGGGAGGAGAGTGGATCAGATTTGAACTCACCTGGCTTTCTGCTGCTGCTGTCAAGTCTCCCACTCAGATTCGAAAAATCTGTGCCTGTTCCAGCACTGGGGAGGGGCATCTGTCTCTGAGTTTGATAAGGAGATAATCTCTATGTCCCAGGTTGGAATCTGGGCAGAGTTGGGCAGAGCAATGAAGGTCTCTGCCTGGTCCCAGGACAAAGAAAATGGCAAAAGTTTCCTCACTGGTGGAAGGGCTCCTTTTCAGCTTTCCATGACCCGCTTTCCCCACAGATCCTGGGGCTCCTGCCACTCTATTGTCATAGGTGAGGGTGTGGTTTGTGTGCCAGGTGGTGAGGAACAGTTGTTTTCTGCTGCCCTTTCTCAGGAGAGTTCCAAGAACAGCAGACAATTCTGCATGCCAGGGACTCCAATCTCAGGGCAGAGGGAGGATTCAGTAACGTCCAGAGGACAGCCCTGGGTGCATAAACCCGAGTCTCTCCTCAGACAGACTTTTACTCACCCACTGGCACATACTCACTCATGCGGAGAGTCTTTATGGACACTGCAGAGACTCTCACAGTCCTACCTGTTCCATCGCCATCTGACTGGAAATCTTTAATCTTAACAGTGTTTTTCATGAAGCAACAGTATTTAATTGTGATTAAGTCAAATGTATAGATTTTTAAAAATAGATATTGCTTTTGGAATCATGTCTAACAGCTTTTCATGGAGTTCTTTTGTTCTAAAGATCTTCTCTTATGATAATTTCTAAAAGTTTCAAATTTTTATATTTTACACTTAAATCTATGGTCCATGTCAAGCTAGTTTTTGTATAAGGTGTGAAATTTAGGTTGAGGCTTAGATTTGGCTATAGATTTTGGCTATAGATTTTTAATTATTCCAGAACCATTCATAGAAAAACGTATTCTTTTTCCATTGAATTGTTTTTGCACCTTTAAAAAAAAAATTAAACTAGCCTTATTAATCTGTCTCAGTTATTTATGTGTCTATCACTCTGCTAATACTACATGATCTTGATTATCAGAGTTATATAATAAGACTCGAAATTGGGTAATTTCCTATTTTTCAAAATTGTTTTTAGCAATTCTATTTACTTTGCTTTTCCATATAAATTTTGGAATAATCTTGTCTATAGCTATTAAAAAAAGCTCATTAAGATTTTGATAGTAATTGTATCAAACCTGTATATAACTTTGGGAGAATTTACATCTTTGCATGTTAAATGTCCCAATTAATAAATTTAGTATATCTCTTCATTTATTCATGGATTTTCAAAATACATTTAACCAGAATTTTGTAGTTTTCAAGATGCAAATCCTGTACATACTCTGTTTGATTTACACCTACATATTTCCTTTTTTTTTTGAGTGATTGCAAATAGCTTTATATTTTTAATTTGATTTACACATGTTTATTGCTAGTATATAGAAACAGTCCATTTTTGTATGTTTATCTTGCATTCTGTGACCTTGTTAAACTCACTCAGTTCTATGAGTGTTTTTCGAGCATCCTTGAGATTTTCGAAGTAGACAATCATGTCATCTGCAAATAGAGACAGTTTTACTTTTTTCTTTTTGAGCTATATATCTTATCTTCCTTTTCTTGCCTTATTACACTAACTAAAACATTTAGAGATGGAAGAACATCCTGGTGGTTAAAAAAGTATCTTCAGGCCAGGCACGGTGGCTCAAGCCTGTAATCCCAGCACTTTGGGAGGCTGACGTGAGAGGACTGCCTGAGCCAATGGGTTAGAGAACATCCTGAGCAACTTGGCAAGACTTCATCTTTAGAAAAAATTACAAAATTAGCTGGGCATGGTAGCATGCACCTGTAGTTTCGGCTACTTGGAAGGCTGAGGCGGAAGGATCATCTAAGCCCAGAGAATTGAAGCTGGGGTGGCCGTGAGCATGCCACTGCCCTCCAGCCTGGGTAATGGAGTGAGACTCCAACTCAAAAACAAACAAGCAAACAAACAAAAAATCTTCAGGGAACAATGAGGAGTTTAACTTGGCAAGAGCAAAGAGTGCAACTAGATATAACACTGTGGTATTAAACTCGATACAAGGGAAAGAGGGGGCCGGTGAGATGGTTTATAGTTGCAATGAGAAGAACCCCAAATCCCAAGTTAACTGGTACATTTTTATACATGAAGAGACTAAGAAAGTAATATAAAGCATTGGATAGAAAAACTAGAGTTTTCATAATTTCTTTTTCTTACTTTTTCCCAAGATTATAAGGTGTCACTCACATTTTGAAATGTATTAGAATTTTATTCTCATTGTATATTCTAGAATCTAAAATCTTTTAAAAAAAATCAAATAGCAGTAAGTTTTCTTTTTTGATATTGGTTTTAAAGTCTGGTGTGTTCGTGTGTGTGTGTGTGTGTGTGTGTGTGTGTGTGTACGTAAAAAAGTATCCTTTGTACTTTAAATTACTATCTTCACCTTTTTAATTTTTATTTTTCATCTTTGTTAAATAATAAATCTTTACACTCTTTCAAATTCTCCTTACCCAGAGTTATCCAAACTTTCCTTTATAAAGAAATCTATTAGAGGATATTTGAAGGAAATTCTTCAGACCAAATCAAGGATAAGTGGCCAAGTAAAATATTTCTAAATCATTTATAAAGGTTGACAAATTTTAGTAACCTTCTTTCTTACTCACTATAAATATCAGTTGGTACAGGAAAGCTGAAAATGACTGCTAGTATTTGCATATTTATTAAAGAGCTAGATAGAATGGAAATTTTATTAGATGTAAAAATATAAGCTAACAATATACAAGCTGAAAATTGAGGTTGTAGCAGGTAGTTGAAGCATCTTTCTGTTAAATCATGTCATGAATACTTCCTTCACATACAGACTTGCATCTTTTCTTAGGGGATTTTGTTGTCATGACAACAAGTTTTACAAGAGCATCTTCAGCTTCCATGGTTAGAATTACACAAGAAGAGTTAGATACAATGAACACAGGTGAGCTTTAGTTTTACATTTGGACAAAGACCCTTGCTTTGTCACAGTCATATCCTTGAAAAAATTTAAAATGTGATTTTTTTTTCAAAGGAAAGTCTATTCTGCTGTAAAGTTTTCTTTTTTCTGAGAAAATGAATTTAAAAGGTTCACATTTTTTTCCTCAGTTTAAACACTATTAGACTGAAAGGTAATTTGTAATGAATAAGCCATGATGACATCTAATATATAAAAAGACTTTGAAGTTATATTGCTTCTTGTAGATATGAATTTTGATGAGTACTAGTAAACTAAATACAGTTAAAAATATGAGTTGAACATAAAATTGCTGTTAAGAACATGATGGTAATTTGGGCATATTATTTATATTACATGAAAATCTCATTAATGTTAAAAAAACTCTAGTTGTCCTGTTTCTCTTTTCAAATAGCTTTGCAATAAATGAAAATTCTTTTTGTGTTAATTTTAAATTATATACACTTACACTATTGCTTTATAGTTATGCATTTATAGATTATCATCTTCAAAATTAGCAACACATAAAGTAATATTATAAAATTTTCTTTTTTTCTTTTCTTTTTTTATTTTATAATCAGCATTTTTTATTATGATATTGTGGGGTACAGTTAAGGATTAGGTATACAAATGTGCTTCGTTCAGGCACCCTTGTTGATAAGAGGTGTCTCCCCGTCCCCAGACAGATATTGACTACTGTTAATCCCATCTCCCTTCCCCTCCCCCCCGTAGTTTCCCATCACTGTCAGTCATTTTCTTATAGTATTATGCTGGATGTTCACAATTATTTATAAATACAAAGGTAAGTGTGACAAATCAATATTTGAGGGTTTTAAAAGTATTTCTTTGATATCCAAGCCTCTTTTGGTTTGAACCAGAAGTGTTACTTTATCATAGCAGTTTAAATGGACCCAAATTTTCATGTTTTTTTTCCTTCTCCTTGCCACTTTAAGAATGATTTTTCTAACACCAGATATAAGACCCCATTTTATATTACTAAAAATACTAATATTCTGAGAAGATTCATTTTTATGTGACCACCTAGCCTACTAGTCAGAATATTATATCTGATATATAATCATTGCAACTAGAATTTGAGAAAGCTGCATAGCATAGCAGCTAAGAATGCTCACGGTATAGTAAAACTTTCTGGGTTCTAGTCTACCTCTACTACTTAGTAGAATGGAGCCACAGGCAAGTTTTTTTCCATCTCTAGGTATCTTCTTTTCTTTTATACAAAGGGGTCTGGTATGGCTATTCTAGAACTTCCAAAGACTCATATTCTTTTTCATTTTCTGATTTGCCATTTCAAAATGGAACCTTAATTCTTATTTCAAAGATGGCTTCTAGAACTCCATCCACATTGTCTGCTTTCCAAGTAGCAGATCCAGGGTAAAGAAATTAGAAGAAGGGAATTTGTAATCTTTTAAGAAGACTTCATCGAAGTACTACACAGCATTTCTATTCCCATCTCATAGACTAAGACATTGTTATATGACACTGGGAACATGTTGTGCTTTAGCAGGGTAGCAATATGGCTGGCCAAATATACTGGTTGCTTTTGCTAAGTAGAAACAGCAGAATAGATTTGGGAGATGACTCATAGTTCCCAATACAGATTCTTAGGAAATTTTCCATTTTACTATTGTGTGTTATTTTATAATTAATATTCTAAAGTAAGCAATATATGAAAGAACTGAATGCATCAGTTAGGAAACCACTTGATAAAACCATCCTTTCTCTTAGTGTATACATGCAAATAGGTAATTCACTTATTTGCTTTGTGGAGTTGTGCTACAGAAAGGAAGCTTTTTGCTAAATTAGCTATTAGTCTCCATAAAAATATTTGCCAGTTGGTTCACCCTTAAATCTATTGTTGAACTGCAAGCATATTTAGTAAAAAACTGTGGTGAAATATTAAGCTTGATTCTACTAGGGCTAACTAATGAGTAAAATGCTCTTACTACATTTATTGTGTGGGGAGGGAGTTAAAATAAAATAAATAAACACTGTTGGAAGCATCATGATATGGCAAGTGCTATAAAGGATCTATAAAAATCTGTCAAGAGAATAGGTGTTCCTGTGATTAAATGAACCAGATTCCAACAGATATTGGTGTTGAAAGATAGTCTTGGAAAAAAGTGCAGATAGATGATATTGCATAAGCAAAAGATATGACTGTGCGGAATAATGGCATAATTTGGGGTAATGAGTTGATCACACCACATGTATATTAGAGAAGAGACTTAAAGCTTAGGAGGATGGAAGAAAGAGAGGCTGAGAGGCCTTACTAAATGAAAAATGTTTCTCAATTTGTAAAAAAAAATAAAATGATGAGCCATTGAAGGTGCAAGCAAGAAGGTGACATGATTAAAGTTATATCATAGAATAATTAATTGTACTGCAGCATATTAGTTGATTTGGAGATAATAAGAAATTAAAGCAAATAAAATAGTATATGGCTACCCTAATAGGAATGTACAGGTATGGGGAGAACAGGATGTGATTGGAAGAATTTTTAGAGTCAAAGATTTTGAAGTTGATGACTGAAATGATGGTATTTCTATTAAAACAAAGTCTGGAGGAGAAACAGGTTGAGGAGTTGCTGTATGAATATACAAAATTTTTTTGATAAGCTGAATTTCAAAATATATAAGTGAGGTTATGGAAAAGGTGTTGGACATTATAATCCATACCACATTTATAGATATTTATAAAGCCAAAATCTGTTTATGTTATATTATAAAACCAAATCTTCATTGACTACTTACTAATGATGTCAATGTGAACAGGCTAATTAACCTTATTGTGTCTCATTTTGTCATGGACCTGACAGTAATACCTGCCTCACTGGGCTGTTGTGAAGATAAAATGAATGAATGCCAATCCTTGGCTTGAGTAAATAATTTGTATTAGTCATTGTTATAATGATCATCATCATTACTTGTTCTTCCTTCTCATAGAGATTTTAGGGGTCAGGAAAGTCAGGGATCAAAGTCAAGATGTAAATCAGGAGTGGGCAAAGAACACAGAAGAAGAAGGACGGCTAAGAGAGTACAACAGCCGAGTCCACCACCAGAGTTTCAAGATGGCAACTTGGTTCGTAGAGTCATAAGATTCCTAGATAAAGAAACAGGATGTGCCAATAGATTTGGAAAGTGGAATTTTTGAGATAGCAGATTCAGTAATGGAGTAATGACAGAACCAGATTGCAAGGGATTAACAGTGGAATAATAGATTAATAGTGAAGAAGTGGAAGCAAGGCAATTAATTCTATTTGTTTTTCTTTAAATTGAAATTGGTATTAAAGGGAAGGAAAGGAATAAGGTTAAGTAGCCTAGGCTGACAGCAAAAGTGAAACAGATTTGAGATTGGTTTGTTTTTGTATGTTATAAAAATGAAGCACATTGTTAAAGTGAAGGAAGAATGCCAAGAGAGAGAAACTGAAAATACAAACAAAAACAAATGAAAAGAGACACAAAGACAGAAAAGAGAGAAAAAGAAAAAAAAATGCAAACAAAAGAGGAAATATAGAGAGAAGAAGTGGAAAGAGTTGTATTAGGGTGGGATGGGAAGTTTAGTCTCTGCTAAAAGAAATAAAGAAGGAAAAGGAAAAAACATAAATATAGAAGTATCATAAAAATGCTGTTAATTTAAGTGTAAGAGAATAAATGCCTGTGACAGAAAATTAGGAAAATATAAACAACATTCAATTAAAGATAACTCATAATCCTACGAAAGATAAGAATTATTAAAATTTTGTTATATAGCCTAATTT
Source organism: Tarsius wallacei (assembly GCA_963574415.1). Classification (NCBI taxonomy): domain Eukaryota; kingdom Metazoa; phylum Chordata; class Mammalia; order Primates; family Tarsiidae; genus Tarsius; species Tarsius wallacei. Next base: position 11,984 of record CAUYQG010219304.1, on the reverse strand, counting down.
TCAAAATTGGAATTCTCCTTTAGTTATATCATGCACATTCTCTTTTAATGGACACACAGTACTGTGTCACATGGAATTACAAGAGTTTAATGGATATATTGGACATTCCATTGCTTTCAATGTCTTTTTATATTACTAGTGCTTCAGTGACCATCTTTATAAATAAAGTCTACCTCTTGGATTTAGCTCCCTAGAATGAATTCTTAGACATAAAGTCACTTGATCAAAGGATATGAGCCACCTAGAGTCTTAATCCATCTGCCAAATTGCTTTACAACATGTTTGTACTAGTTGATACACCTATCATCTTATCCTGCCCTCATGATGATCAGTTCTGAAGTGAAGAGGAGGTGAAGAGAAGGCTCATTTTAGATGGACTGCATTATTACAGTGGCAAGATAGTCTGAAAAGCTACATTATCTGCTGAGAGTGAGGAGGAGACTAGTGGAGTTAGAGAGATCTGAAAAATTGTTGAGAGGTTGTTTTACACTGAGAGCCTTTTTCAAAACTCTCCAGGAAAGCATTTTATAAGAGAACCTGGGAGTACACAGTTGTTTTTAAGTTTTTAAATCATTCACTAGTTGGAAGCTTACATAATCTTTTTATTTTTGTAAGTGTGAATGACAGATGCTAAATCTTTCTTTTCAATAAAGAATAAATGAGGCCAGGCGTGGTGGCACATGCCTAAATCCCAGGACTTTGGGACGCCGGTGAGAGAATTGCCTGAGCCTCCGGGTTCGAGACCAGCCTGGGAAACTTGGTGAGATATCATCTCTACAATAATAAATCAAAAAATTAGCCGGTCATGGTGGCGAGTGCCTATAGTTCCAGTTACTTGGAAGGTTGAGGAGAAAGGATTGCCTGAGCCTAGCAGGTTGAGGCTGCGGTGGCTGGGAGCATGCCTCTGCCCTCCAGCCTGGGTGATAGAGTGAGACTCCAACTCAAAACAAACAAACAAACAAATAAATAAAAATGGTAATCTAGTAGTGTTTTGTTTCCACAGCTATTTATTATTAATTAACCAACAAATGTGTATTGGTCCTCTACTCTGGGTAGGCAATACTGGATGCAATGGAAACACAAAGAAATAAAGAATCTCCATTTATTGTGTCCATGAGACCATTGGAGTATAGATGCTTAAACGCATTTCCTCAACTGCTGGAGAAATATACCTATGGTTTAAAAGCACAATACAAGCCGGGCTTGGTGGCTCAGCCTGTAATCCCACGCCTTTGGGAAGCTGAGGTGAGTGGATTGCCTGAGCCCACAGGTTCGAGACCCGCCTGGGCAACTTGGCGAGACCTCATCTCTACAATAAATCTAAAATTAACCGGGCGTGGTAGCTCGCTCCTGTGGTTCCAGCTACTTGGAAGGCTGAGGCGGGAGGATCGCCGGAGCCCAGCAGGTCGAGGCTGCGGTGGCCGGGAGTGGCCACTGCACTCCAGTCTGGGCGACAGAGTGAGACTCCAACTCAAAAAAAAAAAAAAAAGCACAATACAGCAGTGGGAATCTGCCTGCACACCTCATCCACAAGGATACCCGCATAATAAACAAACATCTGTATACCTAACCCTGAATTGTACCCCATATCTTTAAAATAAAAAAAAGAAAAATAAATAAAACAATTTTAAAATGGTAAAAAAAAAAAAATTAATGACATGAAGATTCAGCATTCAATTTCCTTTATCCCATAGTACCTTTAACAAGAGATCTTGAACAGATCTCTCTGCATATTCTCCCTGAACAGGCAGAGTATTTTTTTGGAAACTTTTGTTTGATTTTTAAAATATCTAATATTTTTTGCCAACCCTTCCTTCGTGAAGATAGCGGTACATTGTTTGTGTTCATTTTCAATTACACTTGGAAATAAAGCCATCATTGCTAAACAACAACAAAAAAACACAATATAGTTTGTATTTTGTTTTGTTGAATCAGGGGTCTGTCTGTTCTCTGTCACCTAGGCTGGAGTGCAGTGGCACAATCACAGGTCTCCACAGACTTGACCCCCTGGATTCAGACAAACCCTCTGCCTCAGTTTCCTGAGTAATGGGGACTACAGGTGTGCACAACTATGCCTGGCTCAGCTTTTAAATTTTTGGTGGAGACGTGGTCTTGCTATTGTGTAGGCATAATATATTTTGTTATTTGTTTATTTATTTTGTTAAGAAGCTGTTTGTATTTGACTTTAAATTGCTCAATGATTCTTTGTATTTTCATCTGATTGACTAAGTCCAAAAATTTAAGATTAAAGCTATGCACAGATACACATACACCATTTCAGTAATCTGCCTCATTTGAGAAATGGTCTATCAGAATTATAGATTATTTTAAAAACTATACTCACAACCATACTATCTATCATATTAATTTAATGTTGTTAATTTGGACTTTATTATTTTTAATTTGGATGGTGATTTGTCAATCTGTTGGCTGTACAGTTATATAGAAACTATGAACATAAAGATGTTATATACAAAGTGTCATATCTATGCTCACCTAAATAATTCTATAATAAAAATAATTACTGATGAGAAAAAAATAATGTCTGCCAAAAAATCCAGTATTCTTTTATTTTTGAATGCCTATCATGATTGCAATTAACTGCTAAAAAATTTTCTAAATAGGTGACCCACCAGATTCCATTTTAAACGTGGATTTTTAATTCGTATCATTTACTTACAAATAGTTCAAGTTTGAATTGCAGAGCAATGAACTTTGAATTTTCCAAAATGTTGAGAAAAGAGAAGTGTTTCAGTCTTTGCTGATGTAACCGATGGTTATTATCGTGTGTGTGAGGTTGTGGCTCAGAAATTGATACCAAGTGGCAGGTCGCACCACACTGTATCCATGTGACATTGATTTTTTATTTGTGGCTGAAACCATTGTCTACTATAATTTTTCATCAGATAAATTGCATATGCACTTTTGTGGTAGGGAGTTACTGATAGCTTTTATTTAGAGCATGTGTTCTCAATATTTATGCTGAAGAAGGCAGGTTGCATCCAAATAGTCTGTTGTTAAATATTCCTCACACCCTAATGAGCATCTAGGCCACTAGGAAACTTGGAGGCACAGGATTTACTGATAACACAATTGCTCACCAACACCACCCTTATAGGTTTATACAATGTAGAAAGTAAAACCGTACTCTGCATTCAGTCTGTTCAGATGGCTACCTGCTCAGCCTCATGACCAGACCTGCACCCAGAAACAACTTTTAGGTAAGCAAAGTATGTTTTTGGTTCTCCCAGAAGATTCTCCTTCCCTTCATATCCTCTTTTTTTCTATCCTTAGACAAAGGTTTAGTGTCATAAATTTGTTTTATATAGTTGTCGTCTCGGTATTTATTTTTAACTTATAGAAGTTATTTGAAACCCAGTAGCAACTTGTCACCTTGGCCCTAGTTAAAACTTCCTCTCCCTGTGTGGTAGTTTTCTATATAGTCTGCTTGTGTCACATCCCACTGATCCACAATCCAATGTATCCCATAGCTGCTAACCATGATAAACATAATGGTCAAAGCCTGATTTGTGTAAATAAATTCTTGGCTTCTCATGTGTTTTCTTTAAACTAGCCAATTCACAAGTGCCATGGGTAAGCCTGAGGGATAACACCCATAGAATGGAATAAAGGCATTGGCCAATGGTCCCTCTTTCTTTTGCTCCCCATCCACTGCTCCCTCCATACTTCTATCAGTCCCCAACAGCATCATTGATCTCTGCAGGATCTGTAAGTAATGTATGTCCTCTGTTTCATGCATTGTGGTTTCACCTCATCATTGTGTCTTATCTGACTGACACTCCTAGAACCAACTTTTCCCTGGTCCAGGCTTTCCTAGAGAGTGACTGTCTTGACTATATTCACTCCTGACAAAGAGACCTTTAGACAAAATTAGAAATAAATCATAGCAACTCAAATAGTGAACCTTGAACATCCAACGTAATACTATAAGAAAATGACTGACAGTGGTGGGAAATTATGGGGGGGATGGGATTAATGGTACTCAATATCTGTCTGGGGACGGGGAGACACCTCTTATCACCAAGGGTGTCTGAACGAAGCATATTTGTATACCTAATCCTTAACTGTACCCCACAATATGATAATAAAAAATACTGACTATAAAAAAAAAAGAAAATGGACTTCAGAGAACAGTCTCAAGACCTTCAGACGAACAGAGCTTCTAAAGGAGAGTTCATCACATACAAACCAGGTAGCTGAAGACCCATTTACCATGCCAGCTTTGGGGCATTTGCAAGGGAAATCAATGCCAAAAGATGATCTCTGGACTAAACAGAAGGTAGAAAGCAAAGGCCCAATTTGATCACTCTTCTACAACATCAGGAAGAAGTTAGTGCTGTTTTTACCATTAACCATCTCCATCTCAAGAAATACATTTTTGGGGATTACAGATCTTTTGAAAATAACATTAAAAAATCCTCTTGGTGAATTTTGATGAGTAAATTATTTTGTAAGTATTTTGAAAATAAATAATTTACCTTTGGCCAGGCGCAGCGGCTCAAGTCTGTAATCCCAGCACTCTGGGAGGCTGAGGTGAGAGAATTGCCTGAGCCCACAGGTTCGAAAATAGCCTGGGCAACTTGGCAATACCTCATCTCTATAATAAATAAATAAATAAAATTAGCTGAGCATGGTAGCACACGTTTGTAGTTCCAGCTACTTGGAAGGCTGAGGCAGAAGGATTGCCGGAGTCCAGCAGGTCGTCGCTGGGGTGCCCATGAGCGTGCCACTGCAATACAGCCTGGGCGATGGAGTGAGACATCAACTCAAAAAAAAAAATTGCCTTTAAGGAGCCCCCTTGGGACTAAATAATAAAAATGAACGTGCAAAGACATCTACACAGCATTACAATAAATAGTTTTGCATCCCTTCTATAAAGTTGTTTTGTTTTCTTTAATGTTTTCTAGAAATCAAATTGCCAGCATTCCTTTTACAGAAAGTTCCTAATCATCACAGGAGATTTGCCAGAAAACTTTTGGATTGATTAGCTTTCCTTAAGTACAGCACCACTTTTCAAGAAAGGGGACATTATGTTCTCATCATACAAGTGCATTCTGGAGACAACACCATACTAAGCCATTCAAGTTTCAAAGCAAAATGATTCCCAACCCCTTCTATATAGTATGGCAAGAAAGAAAATGGAAAAATCAAACCCTAAGTGTTCGAAAGTATTTTGAAGGGATATTAACATTCAGACCATAACATGCATTTTGTGCTCCTTTTAGTAAAAGAAATTCACAAACCCCATTTCAATGGGTTTATGAATTAATTTAACATTTGAGTGACACAGAGCTCCATCCTTGTACATTACTTTCTCCATCTCCACTTACTCCTTAGGTGTACTCCTCCAGTTCCATGGCTATCAAAATTTAGGCAGATGCCTCCCACATTTATAGTTTAAGCCTTGACGCCTCACCTGGTCTCCCAGTTTTCATATGCAACTACCTGATTGACTTAACTGGTTTCAAACTGCACCTCATATTACTACCACCCCCAACCTAATTTTGTACCGTTTTCTCCATTTTCAGCAATGAAATTCCACCCTTCCAGTTGTTTACTCCAACAAATCCTTGGAGTACCCCTTGATTCCTTTCTTTCTAACATGTTCTACATTCATTCTATCATTAAATTGTCTCAGTTTCTCTATTCAAAATACACTCAAAATATGACTACTTCCTACCACCTCTACAGCCACAAACCAATTCAACTTCCACTGATCTCAACATAGACTTTTTGATGTATGGTATCCATTATTTTTTACCTGGATTGTGGTGACAGCGTCTTAAATAGTCTTCCAACTTCTAATTTTGCCACCATTCCAATCTATTCTTTATTCAGCAGTCAGAGTGATCTTATGAATAATTAAGCCAAATTATGTTACTATACAGCTCGAACCCTTCCAATGTCTTCTCATTTCATTCAGAGTAAAAGCTTAAGTTCTACAGGACCATACTGATTTGGCCTCTTACTACCACTCTGATTTTTTTCACACTATTCTTCACTGAACTCACCCTGTTCTAGCCATATTGGCCTCCATGCTATTTTTCAAAAGCTTTACACACATTGCTGCATCAGGACCTTTGTACTTGTTTATCTTACCTGGGGTACTTTTCTCCCAAATACAATGTGTCTTGTTCTATAACCTCTTTACAGATCTCTATGCAAATGCCGCTTGCTCTATAAGATTTTCCATCATCATCCTAACTGTCTTCCTTCCCTGTTTTATTTTTTTCTATGGCATGTATCACCTACTATACTATATATTTGACCTATTTATTTTAGTCTGTCTCCATCCACTGGAATGCAAACACTGCCTAACACATAGCAACCCTCAATAAATAATTTTAGATTTAATGAATGTAGAGTGAATGAATAAATTCTGAAGCCCTTTCCAATCTCTCATTGAATAACACCTCTGGCATTGAGACTTTCATCATGGGACCATTTGCAAACCTACCACTATTAAATTCCATCCAAATCCTAGAGCAACTACAAGGTTCCAGGCACTGTGATACCCTAGAAACCCCACTCTTAATATTCACAGTTAATCAAGTCTGGACCTTCACAGAGCTTCTTAATAAGAGTATCTTTCTCTGAATCTTTAGGTCAACATAGAGATGATGACAGAAATAAAAAGATTCCTGGAAACAAATGAAAACAAATACAAAACATATCAACACCACTGTGGTGCCATGAAATCAATGTTGTGAGGGAAGTTCATAGCATTACACGCACATACCAAGAAAATAGAGAGATCACCCCTGATGTCACACCTACGGGAGCTGGAAAGCAAGAATAATTAAATCCTAATTTCAGTAGAAAAATCTAGATTACTAAGGTAAAGTCACAATTGCAGAAAAAAGAAGACAAAAATGTCATAGAAAGGATCAACAAGATAAATGGCTAGTTCTTTGAAAGGATAAATAAGATTGACAGACCCCTGGCCAGACTGACTAAAAAGGAGAAAGAAGCCGGGCTTGGTGGCTCAGCCTGTAATTCTGCGCTTTGGGAGGCTGAGGTGAGTGGATTGCCTGAGCCCGTGGGTTCGAGACCCGCCCGGGCAACTTGGCGAGACCTCATCTCTACTATAAATCAAAAAATTATCTGGGCGTGGTAGCGTGCGCCTGTAGTTCCAGCTACTTGGAAGGCTGAGGAGGAAGGAACGCCGGAGCCCAGCAGGTCAAGGCTGCAGTGACTGGGAGTGTGCCACTGCATTCCAGTCTGGGTGACAGAGTGAGACTCCAACTCAAAAAAAAAAAAAAAAAAACAGAGAGAAAGAAAGTCCAAATAAGCACAATTAGAAATACAAAAGGTGAAGTCACAGCTAACCCTGAAGAAATCCAAAAGCTTATCAGAGATTTCTATGAATACCTGTATGCAAATTAACTAGAAAGCCTAAAGGAAATGGAGGAATTTCTGACATCACACAACCTCTCAAGGTTGAAACAAGAAGAAATTGAAACCCTAAACAGACCAATAACAATCCAGGAAATAGACTCAGTTATAAGAAACCTCCCTGTCAAAAAAACAAAAAACAAAAAAACCTGAACTAGATGATTTCTCAGCTGAATTCTACAAGACATACAAGGAAGAGCTGATACCAATTTAACTGAAAGTATTCCAGGCAAACAAGAAGGAAGGAAGTCTCCTTAGCTCATTCTAGGTGATGCTAATATCATCCTGAAGCCCAAAACTGGAAACAACCTAACAAGGAAAAAGGATTGCAGGCCAATTTCTCTGATGAATATAGATGCAAAAAATCTCAACATGATCCTAGCAAATCATATCCAACAACATATCTCAAGGATCATCCATCATGACCAGATGGACTTCATTTTCAGAATATAAGGCTGGTTCAACATTTGCAACTCTATAAACATAATTTGGCACATAACAAGTATAAAACCAAGAACCACATGATTATCTCATTAGATGAAGAAAAAGCATTTGACACAATCTAGCATCCCTTCTTGATAAAGATCTTCAAATACCTAGATATCAAAGAACATTCATCAAAATAATAAGAACCATCTATGACAAACGTGCAGTCAACATCATGTTTAATGGACAGAAGAATCATTCCCCCTGAGAACTGGAACAATTCAAGGTTGCCTACTCTTTCCTCTGCTATTCAACACTGTACTAGAAGTCCTAGCCAGAGCAATCAGGCAGGAAAAGGAAATCAGGGGTATCCAAATAGGAAAAGAGGAAGTTAAGTTATCCCTCTTTGGGGATGATATAATTTCATACCCAGAAAATCCTAGAAAGTCTGTCAAAAACCTCCTTGCACCGAAAAATGACTTTGGTAAAGTCTTGGAATACAAAATCAATGTGCAAAAAAAAGGGCACATTTCTATACACTAACAACAAGCAGGTTGAGAACCAAATAAAAAATACAATTCCATTCACAGTAGTCACAGAAAAGGAAATACAGTGACATTCACCTAACCAGAGAAGTGAAAGACCTCTACAATGAGAACTACAAAACACTGCTCAAAGAAATTGCGGATGATACAAACAAATGGAAAAAACATCACATGTTCATGAATTGGAAGAATATTGTCAAGATGTCCACCCTTCCCAAGGCAATCTACAGATTCAATGCCAACATCATTTTTCACAAATGCAGAAAAGACAATACAGAAATTCATATGGAAGCATAAAAGAGCACAATTGGTTAAAACAGTTCTCAGCAAAAGTAACAAAACTGGAGATATCACACTTCCAAACTTTAAACTTTATTACAAGGCTAGAGTAACCAAGACAGCATGGAGTTTGTACAGGAATAGGCACATATGCCAATGGAACAGGACAAAGAATACGGAAATAAAAACATGGCCCGTCGACCAACTCATCTTTGCCAAAGCCATCAATAACAAACGTCGGAGAAAGGAAAACATATTTAGCAAATGGTACTAGGAAAACAGGCTAGCCACATGCAGAATAATGAAACTGGACCCCTACCTATCACTATATACAAAAATTAACTCAAAATGGATCAAGTACTTGAATATAAAACCTCAAATTATAAGAATCTTAAAAGAAAACATAGGAAACACCCTTCTGGACATCAAAGTAGGAAATCAACTCATAGTCAAGTCTTCAAAAGCACACATGACAAAAGCTAAGATAGGTAGGACTTTATTAAACTTAAAAGTTTTGCACAGCAAAAGACATCATCAAAGAGAGTAAAGAGACAACCCACGGAATGGGATACAAAATATTTGCAAGCTATGTATTGGATAAATGTTCTAATATCTGGGATCTACAGAGAACTCAAATGAATTAAAAGGAAAAAAAAACATTAAAAAGTGGGCAAAGGATATGAAGAGAAACTTCTGAAAGGTAGACATACAAGCAGCCAATAGACACATGAAAATATGCTCAGCCTCACTAATCATCAGGAAAATGCAACTCAAAACTGCAACGAGATACCACTTAACACCGGTTATGATGGCTATCATTAATAAGTCAAAAAACAGCAGGTTCTGGTGGGCTGCAGAGAAAAGGGACGCTTCTACACTGTTGGTGGGAATGTAAGTAAGCTAGTGCAACCTTTGTGAAAAACAGTGTGGTGGTTTCTTAAATAACTAAAAATTGAGCTTCCATATGATCCAGCAGTCTCTCTCCTGGGAATATACCCAGAGGAACATGAATCACTCTAGAAAAACAAAACAAAACATCTATACGCACATGTTTATTGTCACACCCATTCACAATAGCAAAAACACGGAACCGATCCAGATTCCCATCAAAAGTAGACTGGATAAAGAAAATGTTGTACATATTACATGATGGAATATTATGCAGCCATAAAGAAGAGCAGAATAATGGCCATTGCAGCAACTTGGATGCAGCTGGAGACCATCATACTAAGTGAACTACCACAGAAACAAAGAACTGAATACCACATGTTCTCACTCATAAGTGGGCCCCGGACACTGGTCACACTGGCACAAGGGTGGGATCAGCAGATTCAGGACACTGTTAGAAAAGAAAGAAAGGGAGGAGGAAAAGTGGCAGGTGGCAATACACTGGGTACTTGGTTCACTACCAGGGGGAGAGAGGGCCAACTGGAAGTCCAAACTTCACCAACAAGCAACCTAGTTATGTAGTAAATCCCCACTTGAACCCCACAACGCTAAAATTTAAAAAAAGTAATAATATCTTCCTCTGGCTATACATTTCAATGCAAACTCCAGTAAATAGCCCCTTTGGATTTTGCATATTCTGAAAAAAGTCCAGTGTTCACATCCTATTGTTATTAATGTATGTTATAATTTTATTATCACACTTAATATATCATTTTTGCCAACCTGAGGCTTAAGGCATTGAGTTTGCAGGAAGTTGCTATTGCTTCGCTGACTTCATGGCATCGGCAGTAGCCTCAATATGGTGGCAATGCTTTTTAGTCATTTCCATGCAAAATGTCATTAAAATAAAAAATATGTAATTACTCTATTTTTGTTAAAAAAAAATTACCTGTTCCTTAGAATTGAACTGATTTCTCATTTTTACATTTCTGATGTGGGGATGTTCAAAAGCAGAACTCTGAGGAAATGTCAGTGAATTGAAGTTTCCCAACCTCTTTTCCAGAAAAACATGTGAGGACTATTTGTCCAGAGAGGATCATCAGAAGACAGCATGTACAATTAAACGCAGTGCTGCAGACAGAGGGTCTCCTAGTCTTGCCCAGCCTAGCTCAGCGACAAAAACATCTTAACTTGATTCTTACCCCAGGTTTCTGCAGCATCTCTATCATTTCACCATCCCTTGTCTGGTGGGAAGAAATCTAACTGCCTTATACCTCTTGCAATTAGTGGCTAGCTTAGCACCAGGCATATAATAGGCACTCAGGAAAATGTTCAATTCATTCATTTATATGCATCTCAATTCATTTGCCAAATATATATTTATTGAATGCTTACTATGTGACAGCACTTCATTCATACCAACTCTGACAGTCTATCCCCTTCTCTCAGACCTTATGTTTTATTTTATTTTTTTTCCCATGATATATTGTTTTATTTTATTTTTTAAACATTTTTTTATTATAAAATTGTGGGGTACAGTTAAGGGTTAGGTATACAAATGTGCATCGTTCAGGCACCCTTGTTAATAAGGGGTGTCTCCCCATCCCCAGACAGATATTGACTAGCATTAGTCCCACCTCCCTTCCCCTCTCTATCCCCCCCATAGTTTTCCACCACTGTCAGTCCTTTTTTATAGTATTATGGTAGATGTTCAAGGTCCACTATATGAGTGAGAAAACGTGATACTCAGATCTTTGTTTCTGTGAGAGATCACTCAGTATTATAGACTCTAGTTCCATCCGGATTGCTGCGAAATTCATGATTTTGTTCTTTTTTATGGCTGCATAGTATTCCATCGTGTATATGTACCACATGTTTTAACTGAAAAAAGTAAACAATAAAAATCCATGATGAGGTGATAAGTGATATATAGAATATAAATTGGGAGAGAATGATAAGGAATTTCAACAAAAGGGAAGTAGTTATAATTTTAATTTAGGTGACCAGGTAAGACCTCACTAAGAAAGTGACATTGAAGCCGGGCTCGGTGGCTCAGCCTGTAATCCCGCGCCTTTGGAAGGCTGAGGTGAGTGGATTGCCTGAGCCCATGGGTTCGAGACTTGCCTGGGCAAGCGAGACCTCATCTCTACAATAAATCAAAAAATTAGCCGGGCGTGGTAGCGCGCACCTGCAGTTCCAGCTACTTGGAAGGCTGAGGCGGAAGGATCGCCGGAGCCCAGCGGGTCGAGGCTGCGGTGGCCGGGAGCGGCCACTGCACTCCAGTCTGGACGACAGAGTGAGACTCCAACTCAAAAAAAAAAAAAAAAAAAAAAAAAGAAAGTGACCTTGGGCAGGAAGACCTGGTGAAAGGGACCGATTAAGTAATGGGGTTTTTTAAAGGAAGAAAATTTAAGGCCGAAGGGCGAACGG
>CAUYQG010219301.1:0-27980 GCA_963574415.1 Tarsius wallacei | reverse complement strand
CCTGGATTTTTTTTTTTTTTTTTTTTAATTTATTGTAGAGACAAGGTCTTGCTGTGTTGCCCAGGCTGGTCTTGAACTCCTGGGCTCAGGCAATTCTCCCACCTCAGTCTCCCAAAGTGCTGGGATTACAGGTATGAGCTACCACACCAAGCCTGCTTTCCTTTTGTTTAATAGCAAAGGGAATGATCAGAAAAGGTGAAAGAAGACTGAGAATATTCCACTTGCATGGCTGCTGTCCTCCAGTGCCTCTAACTGCTGGGTACCCACCCTGGCAGTTACACTGTGAGTGACATGATGTGCTGGGTAGGAATGCTTGAAATTAACATCAAGTCATAGTTTATCTGCTTCCAGTGAGCTTGACTGTACTAAAAGCATCCCACTGCTCATCAAAACCGTGGGTTATAAATAAAAACCTTGTATTATTTTCACATCCTGACATACAGGTTCAAGCCAAGTTTGAAACTAAGGAATAAACAAAGACTTCATGAGGCTTCAGATTCCCAATAGACCATTAGCTCATAGCCAAAGCCATGTTCCTCTTCTTTCATTTAAAAAACATTTTTAACAGAGCTTTTTAGAGCAGCTTTAGGTTCACAGCAAGATTGAGTGAGAAGTATCACACAGTCCTTTTTAAAAAATCGTTTACAATATATATGGAGTGACTCATGCAAACATTTCAGCCTTAACTCTTTTCCACTAGGGAAGGCTTCTGCCTTTCACTGCACCAGGCCTCTCTCTCTGGCAATCTAGAATTGGGTACAATTATGGCATCATTTTCTTTTTTTTGAGTCGGGGGTTTCATTCTGTCACCCATGCTGGAGTGTGGTGGCACCATCATGGCTCATCGCAGCTCCCACCTCCTGGGCTCAGGCAATACTTCCGCCTCAGTTCTGCAATACAGGCACATGCCATCACACCTGGTTTTTTATTTTTTGTTAAAACGAAGTTTCACTACGTTGCCTAGGCTGGTCTTGAACTCCCAGGCTTAAGCAATCCTCCTGTCTCGGCCTCCCATAGTGTTGGGATTACAGGCGTGAGCCAATTTGCCTGGCCCAGAATCATTTTAAATCGCATTCTTCCTAAATTTTTCTCCACTTGATGGCAAGTGGGTCCTACAGCGCCCCTCCATCCTGGAGTGCTGGGAGATAGTCCCAAAAGCAGGTATGAGACTGCCTTCTTCTTTGCGTGTGGGTTCCAGCAGGGACTCTCACAGCACTGGTCTGAAACCGCTTCACCGCAAGGCGCTGGGGTGGGCCTGTGGCTGCGGGAAGCACCAAGTCACCTGAGGCAGCACCCAGGCGCCGCGAGCCTGGCCACATTGTGGCAGGAAGAGCACAGCGGTCCAGGAGGGCCCTGAAGCTCTGGACTCCGGAGTACTGGCGTCCGAGTCACACAATGCCCATCGGGCCAGCCGGCGAGGGGACCGCACTGTGGACCAGGTGTGCCAGGTGGCCATCTATGTCAGATGAGAGATACAGCACCGGCTTGGAAAGGGCTCGCACGCGCAGTAATGAGGGGTCCGGCGCAGCTGGGAAGCGAAGCCACGAGTGTCCACCGCAGCGGGTCTGGCCCCGCGAGAACCACGTGGCTCATCCCACTAACCTCCCTCCCCTTAGTCCCCGGCTTCGAGGCCTAGCACTCGGAATTGTCCGGATGCCCACTAGGCGGGCTGGCAGGCACCCCGCTGTGGTCCCCTCGACTTCCCACATTTGTCAGGCTCCGGAGCCGGGGAGGCTCTACTCCGCTTGGTGCTCCTGCCTGGCTACCTTCCCGGGGTTGGGTCCCGGTGGCCGACGCGCGCCTGACCAGGTGGCACGCGCGTCCAGAGGGCCCGATCTGCCGGCAAGTTCTCAAAGGCACAGAGGTCACCGGAGAGTGCCAGGCGCGCGGGGCCAGAGGCGCGAACCCCCGGCGGCTCGGCCTGGGGCGGGGCGCTTTTAAAATCAGCCAACCACAGCGAGCGCTGACGCAGCCGCAGCCCGGCCATTGCCCTGCAGGTGGAGGAGGGTACGTTGGCGCGCCAATCCGAGGCCAGAGAGCGGCGAGGGCGGGGCTCCGCTCAAACTGCCCCGCCTTTAGCGCGCGTGCGCCAGGCCCGGAACGCGGCCCTTTGATTGGGGGCGCGCGCCACGGGCGGGGCTGGCCGCGGGGCGGGCTCACGGCTGCGTGACAGTTGTCGCGGGGGGAGGGCGAGCCCAGGCGCGGGGGAGGGAGTGTAAATAGAGCTAAGGAGGCACAGCGTCGGCCCCGCCACCTTTGGGCGACCCGCGAGGAGGCTCAGGGGGAGATGGAAGAAGAGCAAGCTCAGCGGCGCAGAAAGGTGGAGGCCGGGAGAGCGAAGGTAAACAGCAGCGCCCTCCTCTTGCTGCCCTGGCGTCAAGTTCTAAGGGCGGGCTTCGGTGCCTGCCACCGCTCTCTGCTAGGAGTGAACGCAGCCGGGCGGGGACCGCCGCCGAAGTCTCGCTTTTCCCGCCGGCCCCCCTGGAAGCCGCCTCCTGGTCGCCGCCATCTTGAATCCACCGCCCTCCATCTGGCCCGCCCCCGCTGCGGCCGCAGCCAATCAGCAACAGGGACGCGCGGCACCCTCCCGGGCAAGCCGGGTGCGGGGCCCTTCGGGGATGACGGGATTGCGCCTGTGCTGGCGCCTGCGCGCCGGACCTCGGGGGGGCGCTTGTCCCCGGGTGTTCGGCCCTTCTTCCCCTCCCCCCGCCTTGTTGCCCTGCATACCGAGATGGCTTGTGCCCTGCGGCGGCTGGCGGTCCGGAGACGAGGCGCCGGGCGGTCTACTAAGCTGTACTTGGGCTCATGTTTGCTTCCATCCGTTTAAAATTGCTTGCCCATTTTCACTTTACATAGTGAAATATGACACGTAAAACCCCCCTCGGTGGTGTTCCTGGAACTGATGACTAGTTCCCATGGTGGAATGCCGTCCTGGGCACACTGCCCAGGGACGTGGAGCAGGGGAGGCCGCCGGGGCCCCCGCTCCTTCCAGGGCCCACAGGTGTGCCTTAGGTGTGGGCGTTCCTGGGAGCTCACTGTGGTTCTGGAGTCAGGTGTCTTTTTATCATCTTTCTCCCCAGTTTTTACACTTAAAAAAATGTACCGCGTTTGCTACTCACTGTTTTTGGCGTAATGTGAGGATTAATACGTGTGCTGAATCCATGGCCCGGGATCTGGAGAGTGGAGAGGCATGGGCACTTTGACTGTGGGACCCCAGGAAGTACCAGCTCTGTCAGAGAATGAGCGAGAGCCTGTGTAAAGGGCCAGCAAGTGCGAGGTAGAACCACAGAAGTTGCTGTTTGAGGTCAGCTATGGTGACATTTGGAATTTCATATGGAAGGGTTAGGTCTTTCACTTGAGGAAACCACGGGGCCACTGCATTACAGACACCAGTCAGAATACTAGTACCTGGGGTGAGGCAGAGACAGGGGCACCACGATGTCTAATGGCAGGTGACCGGCAGAGGACAGCATGGCCTCTCTCAGACTTCCTGTGAGGGTGTGACTTGAGTGGGGTTTGAAGAGGGAGGTCTGGCACACATGTGGGCCAGGAGATGAAGGTGAGCCTAGAGCCTCTTTCCCTGAGCTTGCTGTTATTTGTTATCAGGAGTAAATGTGCTTAAGGGAGCGTTGTGGGTGATGAAGAAGAGAAAAGATGGCCCTTGCTGGATGGTGCAGGTTAGAGACCAGGTCTGTGCTGCAGAAAGGGAGTTCTGTCACAGCTAGATGTGGTGGAGGAGGATGTTAAATGAAAATGGGGTTGGTTTTGGAGGCATCTGCCCTTTGAGAGACTGTTTTTCTCATGTAAATGGCCTTGTGTAATTGTTCTAAGTCCAGGAAATTGTGCACTTCTATTATAATTCACACACGTGTTTGCTCCATGTGTTTGCTTTTAGCCACAGTTGTCATTTGAGGGAACAGGAGTCCCCCTGTGAAAAGCTGATGTTGGGGCTCATACCTTTTGAAGAGGTTGTTAGTGGGAGATGGTGGGTGTGCATAGTCTAGAACCTTTACATTTGAATGACTGAACAGAGTGAGGCTGTGCCTTCTGATGGGCGATGCTCTGTGGAGGTCCCTGGTGCTTTGGTGAGCTGTGTCATGAAAAATAGAACATCTGATTCCATAAAGGAAGATGTTAGATTGACCTGGCTTAATTAATTTTTTGCTATTTCTGTACCTTGTCTCAGAATCTGGCTAGGAAGTTTTGGCTGGGCTATATATTTCCGCAGTTGGGGGATATGGGGGCAAGAAAAGAGAGATTTAGCTTTTATATAATTTTAAACTTTAAATTTGCCTTGAATAAGCTATTGGACTTTTAAATAGATATATTTTTGGAAGTTTTTTTCTGTAAACTGCCAGGGGCTAGAAAAGCTATTCTGCCACTCAGCCATATTGTTTTCTTCTATATCTATGTAGGCATAATTAACAGTTGCTGGACTCCTGGTACTAATTCTGAACTTAATCTTGGCATCACAGATACTGATGAAGGCAGTGATTGTGGGGCGCGATCTGTTTACCAGGTGTGGCTGAGTGGAC
The DNA here is from genome assembly GCA_963574415.1 of Tarsius wallacei. Lineage (NCBI taxonomy): Eukaryota > Metazoa > Chordata > Mammalia > Primates > Tarsiidae > Tarsius > Tarsius wallacei. The sequence continues at coordinate 23,445 of CAUYQG010219301.1, read as the reverse complement.
CGAGTCAGCCCTAGAGCCTCATGTGCCCCACCAGTCTGTTGACTTTGTGGTTCTGTTATTTTTTTCTCACTTACCTTTGCCTTTACTACTTCTCTACATTTTTGCGCAGCTTGCTCACTTCCGACAGAGAAAAACAAAAGGTGACTGTGCGCATTCGCAGAAAAAGACGGCGAAGAGGAAGGGCCCGGCTGTCGATGCGCCTGTCCAGGAGGAGGATCCGGTAGCCACAGAGGCTGGTACAGCCCATGGAGAAGGGAACATTTGTAAAAGCACATCATGTGGCGACACTTCTGACGGGGCAAGAGGGACGTCTGTGACTCAGGTACATTTACTCAGCGTTGGGTTTTAACATATTACTTATCTTCCAGTTATATCTAGAGTAATATACTAAAAGAGATCTTTGGCCTGTTTTTGCCTTTCAAAAGTGGGGAAAGGATCTTAGTTTCGTTTACAAAAGTTGAGTAAATTTTTATGGTTCTACTCTTAGTAAAAGTTTTATCTTTAGTGCATGATTTTGAGAAATTTTGGATTGACTGCTTGAAGGCAAGTGTCAGTTGCTTGCTTTGATTGGCAACTGGAAGTGTTACAGCTGTGAGTTCTTCCTGTGTGACAGATGTTTCTTTGGACACTTAAAATATAGTATTCCTCTACCTGCTCTCACATGTACCTAATTGTCATCTTTGTTCTTTACCTTTTTACTGAAGATGGAATGAGGAGGGAAGGGATGAAAATGTTGCAGAAATAGTGTGTTGCTGGAGGTGGCTAGGAGTCTGCCACTTGAGGCCTTGCAAACTGCAGGGGGTGCCCCCCGAGGGCAGTTGTAGCTGGAAAGTGGGTATTCAGCGTGCTGGGAGTGCTGGCCCTTGTGTCCTCCTGGGACTTCCAGACCCGCCCACAGGTCGGCTTTTCTTGGAGCTTGTGTGAATGACACATAAGGGACCTTGACTCTTGAATCTCTCTGATGAGTGCAGCAGCATGGGTGCAAGTTTAGGCACCTGCTAGGATGAACAGAAAAACTGGTGGCCAAGGGCAGAATTTGGCTCACAGTCATGATGTGTGTGACCTGCTTTATTGAAGAAAATTGATTTGTTGCCAACCTGTAAAATTTATGATACTCTAACTAAAATTCTGAAATGTTGCTTCTTTTGAAAAATTGTAAGACTCTGCCATGGTGTGCCCATGCTCCTTGAGGAGCAACTGGCTGGAGTACCTGGGGGTGAGTCACACCTGTGGATCTGCTGTGCCCAGGTCCTCCTTTTGTCTTCTAGTCTGAGATTGGTTGTAAATTGCTGTTCATCATTGTCCTCTTATTTCTCTTAGGGAAGGTCAAGTTTCACACGGCTATGTCTCGTCCTAGCTGAAAAAGTGAAAGCTGTGTTGAAAGGGCTAAATACTGTTCCCAGTGGTTTCTTCTGTTTGTTCCTGCCTGGACTCCTTGAGAAGAAAACATGTATTTTTTATTTATTTTTTGAGTCTCACTCTATCACCCAGGCTGGAATGTAGTGGCACGCTCATGGCCACCGCAGCCTCAACCTGCTGGGCTCAGGTGATCCTTCTACCTCCGCCTTCCAAGTAGCTGGAACCACAGGCATGCTCTACCATGCCCGGCTAATTTTATGATTTATTGTAGAAAATAAATCATACCAAGTTGCCAGGCTGGTCTCGAACCTCTAAGCTCAGGCAATTCTCTCATCTCAGCCTCCCGAAGTGTTGGGATTACAGGCTTAAGCCACCGCACCAGTGGAAAAACTCATATTATATATGTAACTTTTTTATTGAGTTGGAATCTTACTCTGGTACCCAGGCTGGAGTGCAGAGGCACGATCATGGCTCACCTGAACTCCTGGGCCCAGGGCATCCTTTTGCCTCCCGAGTAGCTGGGACTACTAGTAGCACGCACCACCATGCTGGCTAATTTATTTATTTACTTATTTATTTATTTTTTTGAGTAGGAGTCTCACTCTGTTGCCCAGGCTGGAGTGCAGTAGCATGCTCATGGCCACCACAGCCTCGGCCTGCTGGACTCAGGTGATCCTTCTGCCTCAGCCTTCTAAGTAGCTGGAACTATAGGTGCGTGTCACCATGCCTGGCTAATTTTTTTGAATTGTAGAAACGGAGTCTTGCTAAGTTGCTCGGGCTAGTCTTGAACCCTGGACTCAGGCAGTCCTCTCGCCTCAGCCTCCCAAAGTGCTGGTATTACAGGTGTAAGCTACCGTGCCCAGTCTGATTTTTTTTTTTTTTTTTTTTTTGTAGAGATGAGTTCTCACTCTTGCTCAGGCTGGTCTTGAACTTGCCTGAAGTGATCTTCCTGCCTTGACCTCTCAAAGTGCTGGCATTGCAGGTGTTAGCTACTACGCCTGACCAAGGACTCTTTTTATTATTTGAGTCAGAGTCTCACTCTGTGACCCAAGCTGGAGTGCAGTGGTACAGTCAATACGGCCACCATAGCCTTGACCTGCTGGGCTCATGTGATCCTTCCACTTCAGCTTTCCAAGTAGCTGCAGCTATAGGTGTGCACTACCATGCCTGGCTAACTTTTTGATTTATTGTAGAGATAAGGTCTTGCCAAGTTGCCCAGGCTGGTCTTGAACCTCTGGGCTCAGGCAGGCTCAGGCAGTCCTCTTGCCTCGGCCTCCCAAAGTGCTGGAATTATAGGCATGAGCCACCACATCTGGCTAAGGACTCTTTTTTACATTTTATTTTATTTTTGAGACAGGCTCTCACTCTGTTGCCCAGCCTGGAATGCAGTGGCATGATTATGGCTCACTGCAGCCTTGAACTCCTGGGCTCAGCTGATCCTCTGCTTCAGCCTCCTGAATAGCTAGGACTATAGGTGCCACCACACCCAGCTAATTTATTTTTATTTTTTTGTAGAGATGAGGCTTTGCTATGTTGCCAAGGCTGTTCTGAAACTCTTGGGCTCGAACAATCCTTCCATCTCAGCCTCCCAATGTGCTGAGATTACAGGTGTGAATCACCATGCCTGGCTCTTTTTTAAATTAAAAATTCAAAAACTGATAACTTCTCATTTTGAAATAATGCCAGACGTACAAAACATTTGTGAAAAGTATCCCAGAGTTTGTAGATACCCTTTGCCTGGATTCTTGAAATGTTAATGTCTTATATAACTTTAGTATAATATCAAAATAAGTTTCAGTTAACATTGGACATACTATGAGCTAATTGATAGACCTTATTCAAAATGTGCCCCTTTCCCCACTAAGACCATTTTCTGGTTCAGGATTCTGGCATGATTTTGATTTATTGTAGAGATGAGGACTCGTTAAGTTGCCCAGGCTGGTCTTCAACTCATGGGCTCAGGCAGTCCTCTCACCTCAGCCTTCCAAAGTGCTGGGATTAAGGACGTGAGCCACCTTGCCTGGCCCGACTAACTTCTTAAACTATTATGGTTAGATTCCATGGTAGGTGTGTGTATAACTTAAAACATATCTGCCAAAACCAGCTTTCCAAAGTGAATGCACCATTTTGCATTCCTATCGACAGTGTTTGAGAATTCCAGTTCCCCCACATCTGTGCCACCATTTGTCATTGTTAGTCTTTTCAGTGTTAGTCATTCTAAGACCCATTCTAATGATATTTCATTATGGCTTTCATTTACATGTCTATAATAATTTATGTTCATCTTTACATGTGCTTATTTGCCATCACTATATCATCTTTGGTGAAATGTCTGTTGAAATATTTTCTCTTCTTGGAGGATGTTTTTTTCTCATTAGGGAATTTTGAGAATTATTTATTCTGGATACAGGTTTTTAAAAATCAGGTATAACTTTGCACATATTTTCTCCAGTTTGTAGTTTGTTTTTATTCTCCTAACAATGCCTTTTGAAGAGCAAAAATTTTAATTGTTTTGAGCTCTAATTTATCAATTTTTCTTTCATATATTGTACTTTTGGTGTCATATCTGAGAACTGTTACCTACTCCAGTGTTTTTCAATATTTATTTCATTATCACCTTCTCAGAGAGCCCTTTTAGATTTTTTTTCCCCTTAGTTTTTCTGCCACTCTCATGGCATTTCCTTTATTTATTTATTTTAGAGACAGAGTCTTACTCTGTCACCAGTCTGAAGTGCAGTTGTGTGATCATAGCTCACTGTAATCCCAAACTCCTGTTCTTAAGCGATCCTCCTGCCTTAGTCTTAGGAGTAACTTGGACTACAGGTGTGTGCCACCACACCCAGCTAACTAAAAAAAAATTTTTTTGTAGATACAGGGTCTCACTATGTGGCCTAGGCTGGTCTCAAACTCCTGGCTTCAAGCAGTTCTCTTGCTTCAGCCTTCCAAAGTGTTGGGATTACAGGTGTGAGCCACAGTGCCTGGCCCCCATGACATTTTAATTCTATAGATAAATTTTTTATCTGTTTATATCCTATATAATGTATGTTAGGAATGAATAAATAAAAAATTTAAGTTAATATTTAAGTTAAGAATGAAAAAGCTATTAACGAGAACTTAGAGACCTTACATAAAAATGAACCAAAAATGGATTATATACCTAAGTATGAAATGCAAAACATTTCTTCTAAAAGTATAAAACATTTAGAAGAAAATACGGGAGAAAATCTACATGACCTTATGTTTTGTGATAAGTTTTTAGATACAACACTAAAAACGTGTTCTATAAAAGAAAATATTATTAGGTGGACTAAGTAAAATTAACAGATCTTCTGCAAAAGACAATGTTAACAAAATGAAAAGACAAGCCACAGACTGGGGAAAATATTTGCAAAAAATATGTCTGATAAAGGACTTGTTTCCAAAGAACTCTCAAAACTCAACAATAAGAAACAAACAACCCAATTAAAAATGTACAGATAAGGCTGAGTGTGGTGGCTCATGCCTTTAATTCCAGTACTATGGGAGACCAAGGTGGGAGGATTGCTTGAGCCCTCGTCTCTACAAAAAGTAACAATAACATGATGGGTATGGTAGAACAGGCGTATAGTCGTAGCTACTCTGGAGAATGAGGTGGCAGGATCGCTAGAGCCTAGGAGGTTGAGGCTGCAGTGAGTCATGATTGTGCTGCTGTACTCCATTGTGGATGGCAGAGTAAGACCCCAACTCAAAAAAAAAAAAAAAAATCAAATATGTGAAAGACTTCTTGCCCAAGGAAATATACAGATGGCAAATAAGTATATGAAAAGTCCAACCTCATTTGTCATTAAAAAAATGAAAATTAAAATAATAGCAAGATTCCATTACATACCTGTTAGGATATGTAAGATCTAAAATACTGACAGCACCAAATGCTGATGAAGATGTGAAGCAATAGAAACTCGCATTCACTGCTGGTGAGAATGCAGAATGGATGTTCACTTTGGGAGACTATTTGGTGGTTTCTTTTTTTTTGAATTGGAGTTTCATTCTGTTGCCCAGGCTGGAGTTCAGTTGCACGCTAACAGCCACTGCAGCCTTGACCTGTTGGGCTCGGGCGATCCTTCTGCCTTAGCCTTCCATCTAGCTGGAACTACAGGCATGTGCTACCATGCCCGGCTTTTTAAAAAAAAATTTATTGTAGAGATGAGGTCTCACCAAGTCGCCCAGGCTGGTCTCAAACCCCTAAACTCAGGCAATCCTGTCACCTCGGCCTCCCAAAGTCCTGGGATTACAGACTTGAGCCACTGTGCCTGACCTGGTGGTTTCTTATTAAGCTAAGTATCCCCATATAGTCCAATAATTGTATGCCTAGGTGTTTACTAACTGACTTGAAAACTTAGTCCACACAAAACCCTGCTCATGGATATTTTTAGTAACTCTGTTCATAATTGTCAACAACTGGAAGCAATCAAGATGTCCTTCAATAGGTGAATGGATAGATACTGTAGTACATCAGAATAATGGATTACTATTTAGCACTAAAAGGATATGAGCTATCAAACCATGAAAAGATGTGGAGAATTCTTAAATGCATATTACCAAGTGAAAGAAGTCAGTTTGAAAAGGCTATATTCTATATGAGTAAATGTGTATGACATTCAGGAAAAGGCAAAACTGTGAGACAATAGGCATATCAGGATTTGTCAGAAGGTGGTGGTGGAGAAAGAGGAAGGTTGAGTAGGTGAAGCATGGGATTTTTAGTGCCGTGAAACTCTTCTGTGTGATACTGTAATGATAGATGTATAGCACTGTGCATTTATCAAAACACATTAACTTTACAGCATAGAGTGAACCTAACATATGCAAATTTAAAAAAATCATCTAGGAGTTGGGGATCCCAGGATGGATTGCAGACTGTGACAAGACTCTACTGTATCAGAAATAGTGTGAAAGTCTCACTGAAGTGGTAAAGGGAAAGGTATTGTCATGAGTAACTTTGGAGAGGAATGCAGTTTGTAAGACTGAAGGCAAAAGGAACTATACATGAGCACTGCTCTGGTTGATAAAGTTGTTCCCACTGGGATATAGGTTAATACTTCCAATGTGCTACATGGGGGACCTTCCCCAAAACAGAATTATCTTTTAGACGGCGACCTCTTGTAGTACAGGCTCCCCCTTCTAGGTAAGGAACTCACTGGCAACAGTGTACCAGCTAACGTTCTTGTGAGAGGCTGAGTTCTGCTTCAGTGAAATTATTTTGGCCATTTCATGATGAGTGCACCTGCCCACACCACACTGAGTGTTCAGCAGTTTTTTTTTGTTGTTGCTGTTCCCCAGTTTTTGACCCAAAACGGCTTGACGCCCATTCCTCACCCTCCCTATTCACCTGATCTTGTCCTGAGCAACTTTTTTTTGTTTCCCCAATGAAAAAAGTCCTCAAAGGAAAACATTTTACTGATGTGGAAGAGGTGAAACCAAAAATGGCAGAAGCACTGCAGGGCATCACATTTGACAAGTTTTTAAGACTGATTTGAACAATGGAAAAGGCATCTTGATAGGTGTACTGCATCAAACGGAGAGTACTTTGAAGGTGACTGGAGTTTAAACGTGAGAATAAATACACAATTTTTAAATAAATAAATTCCAGGGTTTTTTGAGTCTCCTCCTCATGTGCTTGTTGGGATTGGACAATTAAAGCGAATGGGTGGTAGATGCTGAGAGCCTGGTTCCTCACTGTCTTATAACATGCTTATGTAGATCTGCATTGCTTAGCCTCTGGAGTGAAATGAAGTTGAGAGTGTCTGAGGAGAGGGGCCATGGGGATCTGGGCTGTTGGGTAAAGAGAAGTATAGTAAAGAGAAGGTCAGCTGGTGGAAACAGAAGAAATCATTGGAGTTTGAAAGACAATGTATTAGTCTGTTCATCTGCTATAACAAATAGCACAGACTGGAGAGCTTGAGTCACAGAAATTTATCTTCTGTTAGCCTTCTGGAGGCCAGAAGTCTAAGATCAAGGTGCTGGCAGGGTTGGTGTCTGGTGAGACCTCTCCTCCTGGTTTGCAGACAGCTGCCTTCTCCCTGTGTCTTCACGTGACAGAGAGGGCTCTGGTGTCTCTTCTTATGAGAACACGGTCCTTTTGGATCAAGGACCCACCCTTGGCACCTAATCTAACCTCATTTACCTCCGTACAACCCTATCTCCACATACAGCCACATTGGGAGTTAGGGCTTCAACCCATGGATTTTTAGTTGAAAAATTCAGTCTATGATAGGTAACCATAGTAGGAGGGAAGTTGTACTCAGTATGAAGGTTGTATTTAGAGAAAGGCTATTGATGTTTGGTATGAGAGGTGTCAGAAATGGAGTAGGTGGATCTCCAAGTTCTGAGAGTGTAAGTGAAATAATTACCTTTATCTTTTTAAAGAATAGAACGTATTTGCCTGTGGATCAGCTTGACACTATGAAGGCTCAGGCTAGAATAACTGAACTGGAGGAAAAACTTCTGAGCAGGCAAGAAGCTATTGACAGGATTGGTTTGGAGATAGAGGAACCAGTCTCAGCTGGTACTGCATTCTGGCTCTGTTTCCTGCCGGAGGTTTGTTGTTAACTTGCCAACGTCTTGCCTAGTTCAAAGGAAATGTGTTTATTATGAGGCGTGCTGCTGCAGGAATCGCCTTCTTAATAATGCCATTCCTCTGGGTGTGTCTGAGTGAGTGCCTTTTCCTTTCCTGACTGGGCAGTGACGTACCCATCTGTTTTAAAGACTGGGGTGAGATAAGGGTATCTCTGGAGCAAGTGGGTTCAGAAAGGAAAGATTGGAGGGTTGGAGCAGTGAGACCAGCTTCAGGAGTTACACTAGTTGGGCTGTCAGTGCTTGGTGGCTGTGCTGAGGTGCTCAAGGCCAAGGGCTGGGCAGAACCTGGGTGTGGCATTCCACAGGCAGGCCTGCCGGTGCCAGTCATGTTGGGCAGAGGCCTTGCCTCTGGTGCTGCCTCCGTGGTGATGGATACCTGGTGAAGAGCTAGACCCAGAGTCTTCCACCTGTGGCTCTCGCTCCATTTTAGGGGAGAGAATGATTGCTGTGATCCGTGATCTAGTTCTCTTAAGATGGGGAAGTTAGTTAATTCTAAATTGTCTGAACTGATTGAGATGCTGAAGGGAGCAGAACTTTTTCTTCCTGGGTTTGGAGTCAGTTGGACTTTCAACAGCTTTACCTTTCTCCTTATGCTGGGCTCAGTCTGAGACTGAAGTAAAAGTTGCGATTTGTGGCAGTGGGAGGTAGAGGACAGGATGTTGGGTGGTCTGTTTTGTGGGCTAGGTGGTAAGTGGTCAGGTTCCATGGTGTTGGTGGTGGCACCACAGAATGCTGAGTGTCTTTAAAAGAAGACTCTGAAAGATCTATCCTTATTTTGCACAAAGATTCACATTGTTGTAGTTCTACTTGTATGTCTGTTGCTTGGTAGGTGCCTGGCAGTGATTAGGTGTTAGGTCTTTTTTTTCTTTTGACAATAAAAAAGAATGGAAGCAATTATCTTTTTTTTTGAGTCGGAGTCTCACTCTGTTGCCCAGGCTGGAGTTCAGACAATTCTTCCGTTTTAGCCTTCCAAGTAGCTGGAGTTACAGGCATGTGCCACCATGACCAGCTAATTTTTTTTTTTGATTTATTGTAGAGACGAGGTCTCCCTGTGCTGCTCAGACTGGTCTTGAACCCTGAACTCAGAGGGTTCTCTTGCCTCCGCCTACCAAAGTGCTAGGATTACAGGTGTGAGCTACTGTGCCCGGTGAAGCAATTCCTTTTAAGCTAGAATAATAATGACTGATTTTTTTTTTTTAAACTTGTGCCAGACATGGTTGGATGTATTCTGTGCATCTCATTTAATCTTTGTGGCTGTGCTATGAGGTAGGGACTTTGATTTTTACTTTACAAGGATATGGGAGCCCCACACCTATGAGCCACCACATGCCTTGCAGGCTTATGTGTCTGTGTGCAAGACCCAGCATCCTGCCTTCTCTTTTAGCTCTGTGTGTTGTGTCTGTGACTTCATTCCTCATTCTGCTTATTTAATTGCATGCCATCTTTAAAAGACAAAATGGTTTGAGTTTTTATTTTTTAAAGTCGGTGTCATTCTGTCTCCCAGACTGGAGTGCAATGGCACGATCATGGCTTACTGCAGTCTCCAACTACTGGGCTCAAGTGACCCTCCTGCATCAGCCTCCCGAGTGGACTACAGTTGCTCACTACCAGCTAATTTTTAAATTTTTTGTAGAGACAAGGTTTTGCTACGTTGTCCAGGCTGGTCTCGAACTCCTGGGTTCAAGTGATCCTCCTTCCTTGGCCTCCTAAAGTGCTGGGATACAGGTGTGAGCCACTGTGCCTGGCCCTGATTTTTTTTACAGGAGTTAGAGTGGAATCAATGATATGTGATAGTTTATAGACTTTAGCAGGGAAGTCACATTAAGGGTGTGGACCAGTGATAGGTCTTGGTTCTTACTGACCAAATGAGGGTGTGGTGGCAATAGTTGTTGCAGGTGGCTGAGTGCATTGTGGGCTTGAGTATGGTTACCGACCTAAGGCTCTGAAGCATTCGTTTTGTGTGGTTCTTTATTGCTTTTCCATCCTAAGCTCAACTCTGACCCTATTTTTTTTAGGTCTGAAGTTTGGTGCTTTATAAAAAGAATACTTCTTTCACCTTCATAATGCTACCTGGTTGCATATACTTCTTAAAATTAGTAAGCTGATACAGATGGAGAAATATATGTGGGATTTTAAAATTCGATCAGAATACCATTCCAAACATAGTACAGTGTATATAAATTGGAGTCTGGCAGGCAGTGATTAGAGGGCATGATGCAGACTCATGATTAAACATGGGTGCTTTGCTGTTTTGTCAGGTACATGCTTTTAATTTCCAAGACTGATGTTTTTTTAAGTTGGAGTCTAATTTTGTTGCCCAGACTGGAGTATAGTGGCACCCTCACGGTCACCCCAAGCCTGCGATCCTTCTACTTTGGACTTCCAAGTAGCTGGAACTACAGGCACGTACCATGCCCAGCTAATTTTTTGATTTTTATTGTAGTGATGAGGTCTTGCTAAGTTGCCCAGACTGGTCTTGAACCCCTGGGCTCAGGCAGTCCTCTCATCTCTGCCTCCCAAAGTGCTGGGATTATAGGCGTGAGCCACCATGCCTGGCAACAAATTTTTTAATTGAGGAAAATGATCTGATGAAAACCATTTTGGTTTTTGTTTTCAAAACCAGAGGAATACATACCAGAACGTTAATGGCAATCAGAAAGCAGTAGAGTTATTGGACTTTTTTTGCTGTAATTTTCAAGTAAATGCATTAGATTACTTTCAAAACAATTTTTTTGACAGTTTGATTATATCACTCATAAGATGCGTATTTTGGACATATTAAAGAAATCTGAATAAATTCAGGGCCCGTTAACAGGTGCTCTTGACTTAAATGTCCATGGCATGCATATATTCGTCTGTTTTCTGCATCTTGTATGACCCCATCATGGCCACAGTGAACAGAACCCTTCACCTTCAAGGATGAGTGGGACATATGGGGAGAGGTCTGCTTTCACCAAACCTGGTTAATAAATTGGAGGCAAGATGGCTAAGACAAAGAATTTTATTACTTATAAACTAACTGTTATCGTGAGCAGTGATTTACTATTTAAAGCAGTAATCTTAAATCCAAAAGCCGATGAAGTGGTGAACGTTCTTTCTGGAAATGTGCATGCTCATACAATCACAATTCCACTTAGAATTGGTGTGGATGGTGCAGGGTCTGGCCTTTGTTCATCAACAGTCATCCTCTGCACAGTCTTGGCTTGAGATCGGGAGAGAGACCACCCTTTCTGTCCACTGGCTCCACTCTTGGTGGGCAAGAGTCAGGTACCACTTTCCTCTATACAGTTCCTATTGTTTTTAAAAAGTAAGCTAAAGACGTAATCATCAGGTGTTACCCTTAAAGTTCAACACTGTTGTTGTAGTTGTTGTTTTTTGAGTTGGGGTCTCACTGTGTAGCCCAGGCTGGACTATAGTGGCACGCTGATTACAGCTACAGCAGCCTCGACCTACTGGGTTCAGATGATCCTTCCGCCTCCACACCTGGCTAATTTTTTTAAAATTTCTTGTAGAGATGTGTTCTCACCAAGTTGCCCGGGCTGGTCTTGAACCCATGAGCTCAGGTAATCCTCTCACCTCAGCCTCCCAAAGTGCTGGGATTATAGGCGTGAGCCACCACACCCAGTAGCCTTCTCTTTTCAGGGTACACATCTCTACCTCCTCCTCCCCCATCGTATGAGGATTCACTGCAAGCTTTGTTTGATCATGCACATGACAGATTGAGACTTCATATACAGTCTTCAAGTCCATGTCTACTGCATAGAGCCACAGCCACCCTGCAGCCCAAGGTAAACAGATTATTTTGTGTTCTTTCACCTTAGTCCAAGCCCCTCTATGGACTGAATGTTTGTGTCCCCTCAAAATTCATATGTTGAAATCCTACCCTCTAATGTGATGGCATTAGGAAGTGGGCCTCGGAAGGTGATTAAGTCACAAGGCTGGAGTCCTCCTGAATGGGATTAGGGCTCTTGCAAAAAGAGACAGGAGAAAAATGATCATTCTCTCCGCCATGTGAGAATACAAGGTTCAGCCCTCTCCAAGAACATGCCCATGATGGCATGCTGGTCTTGAACTTCTAGCCTCCAGAACTGTGAGGAGAAGTGTGTTGTTTAAGCCGCTCAGTCTTACAGCAGCCCGACTGTCATCTCTCACCCAGATGGCTGCTCCCTGCCCTGACTCTGGGATGCACACCCTGAGGAAGATGGAAGAGCTGGGGAGGAACTCCTACAAATGGAAAAGGGGAACAAGCAGGGCTGAGCAGTAAGACATGTCCCAGGGAGCTCTGAGGCAAAGACCGCCCACGAGAGGGGTTCAAAACTGGGCAGCAGCTGCGAAGCCCCTGGCTCAGTCACTGCCTGGGGCTGCCCCAAGAACCGCTTGGCCACTTGGACAGCAGAAGCACCCCTGGAAGTGCTCCCAGGTGGAGGCTGGACCAGGCCCCCACACAGCCAGGCAGCCCGTAGTATATTGAAGGGGGATGTCTGTGTCTGCCACCCACCGGATAACCTATTCCCAGCTCAGCAGCCAGGGTGATCCTGTCAAAGCCTAAGGCAGGTCATGCCACTCCTTGACCCTAAACCTCCAAAGGCATCTGACACCGGTCTTCAAGGCCTGCCAGGTCTGCCCCAGTCCACACCTCGTCTATTGTCTTTCTAAACTCTTCTCGATCACCACTCTAGCCACACTGACCTTGCCTTTCCTCAAACCAGGAAACACCAGGCACACTCCTGCCTCAGGGCCTTTGCACACAGGTGACTGCTGCCTGGAATGCTCTGTCCTCATGTGGCCCCAGGGCTCCCTGCCTCCCTCCCTTCAGGGCCTGCATCCAATGTCAGCTGCTTAGTGAGAATCTCTTCTCCTCCACCTGAACTTAAAACCTGCCACCCCTGCTCTCGGCCTTCCTGCTTCGTTTTCAGTCTAACATGTCAGATATCTTGTCTGTCTCCCCCAGCTAGGATGTAAAATCCCCAAGGACAGAGATTTTTTTGTTGTCTCTTGGTTGAACTCCAGTATCTAGGACAGCGCCACACACCCAGGAGGTGCTCAGTAACTATATGTTGAATTTTAAAATTCATATACCGGGCTGGCGCCCTGCTAGGTTGTGGGAATGTAAACAAGACCTAGCTGCAGGCCCTCAGGGACTCACAGTCTAATGAGGGAAAGGGAATAAAACAAGTAAACAATGCACCAAGGGGTGGGGGAAGGGGAAAGGGGGTGTTGTTTAATGGGTACAGAGTTTCCGTTTTGCAAGACCCAATGGTTCTGGAGATCTGTGGCACAACAATGTAAATATACCCAGCACTACTGAACGGCACACTTAAAATAGTTAAGATGGTAAATGTTATGGTACATGTCTGGGTTTTGTTTTTAACCACAATTAAAAATAAAAATAAAAACTTACTGGGCACAGAGGCTCAAACACCTGTAATCCCAGCACTTCGGGAGGCTGAGGCAGGAGGATTGCTGAGCCCAGGAGTTCGAGGCCTAGCCTGGACAACATAGTGATTCCTCATCTCTACAAAAAATGTTAAAAAGCATCCAGGTGCATGGCACACGCCTGTAGCGCCAGCTACTCGGAAGGCTTAGGCTGGAGGATCACTTAAGCCCAGGAATTGGAGGCTGCGGTGAGCCATGTGTGCACCACTGCACTCCAGCCTTGGGCGACAGAGTGAGACCCTGACTCAAAACAATAAATTAAAATAAAAAAACAAATAACAGGCCAGACTCAGTGGCTCAGCCTGTAATCCCAGAACTTTGGGAGGCCGAGGCGAGTGGATTGCCTGAGCCTGCGGGTTTGAGACCAGCCCGGGCAATTTGATGAGACCTCATCTCTACAATAAAATAAAAAATAGCCGGGCATGGTAACACACGCCTGTAGTTCTGGCTACCCAGAAGGCTGAGGCAGAAGGATCACTGGAGCCCAGAAGGTCGATGCTGGGGTGGCCGTGAGCGTGCATAGGAGTGAGACTCCAACTCAAAAATAAAATAAAATAACAAAAGCAGTGCACCAAGGGCAGTACCTGAGCTGCCAGAGAGCACAAGGATACACCCAACCCAAGGGAGGCCAGCAAGGGGAGAAGGTGACATCAGAGCAAAGTCCTGACAGAGTCAGTTTCAGGATTCAGCACGTGTGGTGCTCCATGCAGAGGGAACAGCAGGACAGAGTGCAAACGGGAGAGGGATGGAGCTGGAGAAGTGGCCAAGGCCTGGAGGGTGGAGAGCTTAGGCAACAGGACGTCATAGGAGGGTTTTAAGCAGGGCAATGTTGTGGTCAGATTTCTAGGGAAGTGTGGAGGCTGGGTTGGAGGAGCTAGAGGACAGGAGACCATCTGGGAGGCCACTGAGATGGCGACAGCCGGAACAGGGTCAGGGCAGCGGCAACTGAGTGTGGATTCTAGGGATGCTTCCTAGGTGGGATGGCCAGGTTGTGGGGATTATTGCCTTGGCTGATCTCAGCAGCTTCTTTTTCTGGGGAAAGGGCCCGGTTATTCAACCCCTGACCTCCGGAGCCCCTGAGGAAAGGGTTGGAGCTGGGTGAGGGCAGCCTTGAACAGCCTTGATGTCATTCTCCAGCATCCCTGTGCTCCTCCCTCCTTCCCGGTGATTGGATCAGAAGGCTTGAGAGAGCTGGGCGTGGTAAGAACCAGCCTCCAGGGGCCTGAGTTCTCATGCCCTCAAGGGTCAGAACTAAGAGGGACAGTTGTCAGCTTTGGGAACCCAGGAGGCCCAGCCCAGCCTGGCCTGAGGGAGAGGCCGGGAGGGAAAGCCAGCCCAGCCAGATCCCCCGAGGCTGCCAGCCCTGAAGTTCTGATGTCTGAGCCTCCCACTTGCTGCCCCAGATGTTCTGCTGAGACTGAAGACGGAGTCCAAGGGACCGAATCCTGTTGTGGAGAAACAGGGACCTTTCTGCCACCAGTCCAGGCCACAGCAGCCACCTGCCACCTTCCCTTTCCTCTGCTGCCCCAGCCCCAACCACCAATCTGCTCCTGAGCTCCGTGCCCTTTTCTGCTCCTCCTAGACCAGCCCACAGACCTTTTGGGTTACAAACGTTTTGCCACAATGTTTTTAGCCACTGCTCACTTTATGTACCAACGTCATACTATGTGCTTTGATTGGGTCTCCCATCAACTCCTACAAAGCAGGTACTACTGGCCGGGTGCAGTGGCTCACGCCTGTAATCCCAACACTTAGGGATGACAAGGTAGAATTGCTTGAGCCCAGAAGTTCGAGACAAGCCTGGGCAACACAGTGAGCCCTCATTTCTAAAAAATAAAATAAATTAGCCAGGTGTGGTGGCATGTGCCTGTAGTCCCAGCTACTTGGGAGGCTGAGGAGGGAGGATTGTTTGAGCTCTGGAGGTCAAGGCTGCAGTGAGCCATGATCATGCCACTGCACTCCAGTCTGGGCGACAGAGTAAGACCCTAACTCAAAAAAAGAAAAAGAAGGGAAAAAAAGTAGGTACCATTACTATTTTAGAGGAAGACATTGAGGCACAGGGGTTTAAGTAACTTGCCTAGGGGTACAGGAGTCAACTGCAAAGTCTCAACTTCTAGGCTCTACCACCAACCAAGTCTCAGCACTCTGTGGTACCCCCGCCCCTGATCTTTGCTCATGCTGTCCCTCTGCCTAAAAGCTCTTCCCCTTCACCTGGCAAACTCAGTCTCCTCCAGGAAGTGCTCCTAACCACATCCCCAGGGAGTCGGCAGGTACTTCTCAGAACTCTCCACATTGATAATTCATCCTATCCAAGCGCTGATGTGCTCAATCCCTGCACCAGCCAGGGAGAGCTGGAGGCCAGAGGCCAGGCCTGGCTGGTGTCCCCAGCTCCATACTCGGTGTCTGCAGCAACTGTGTCACCTGAGTGAATGATGGTGCACTCTGCCCATCCCTTCCATTCCCTTGGATGCCCCCTATTTGTTTGTTGAGTCAAAGTCCCATGATGTTGCCCAGGCTGGAGTGCACAATCATGGCTCACTACAGACTCGTCCCCCTGGGTTCAGGCAGCCCTTCCGCCTCAACCTCCTGAGTAGCTAGGACTACAGGTGCGTGCCACCACACCTAACTTTTTTTTTTTTCCTGTAAAGATGAGGTCTCCCTAAGTTGCCCATGTTGGTCTTGAACTCCTGGGCTCAACGATCCTCTCACCTTGCCTCCCAAAGTGCTGGGATTACAGGCATGAGCCACATACCTGGCTCTTACCCCCACCCCCCACCACCACCACATTTAGAGACCCAAGTTAAAGGTCAGGAGGTTCCCCCACCCCAGTCTCAAGGAGTCCATGGGAGTTGCTTAGCGACCTCGGATCCTGTAGCCTGTCCAGGAATGGGGATGTTTGAGCATACTGAAAGAGCAAGCATCATGGTCTCTGGGAAGTGCGGATTTCAACCCGTCTTACAGTGTGGGTCCCCCTTGTCATAATTAGCCTTGAATCCGGGCGCTGGCACAGTAGGGCCACCTAGCAAATAAGTGGTCCCCACACCTCTCTCCCATCCGCCTTTCCCTCACAGCCCCTCAGACCTGTTGCAGAATCCCATAGCTCTCCAATCCTTTCAGATCCACTAACCCTGGCCTGGGGAACTCCCGTGTGTGGCGCAAGAGACTGGAGTACCGGTGAAGAGCGCGGAGAAGAGGAACGGGTAGGTCACGCCCCTCGGCCCCCACTCACAGGCCACCTCCCGGAGTGGGTGGGGGAGTCCGCACCTCCCGCCCCCCTCCACCCCGCCCCTCCAGCCCCTCCCCACCCCTCCACTCCCCACGCTCCCCTCCCCTCCCGTCCCGCTTCCTGCCCCCTCCTCCCCGCCCCTCGGCGCTATTTAAGGCGCCCTCGCCGGCCCAGTGCGGTCCTGCAGGGCTCCAGCGGGCGCCGCTCTAGCCGTCGGCCCTCCTGCTCCTGGGCCGCCCGGCAGCAGGCGGTGAGTCGGGGCAGGGGTCCGAACGCCACCTGCCTGCGGGAGGTCAGGGGGCAGCGCGGGGGACCCCACCGCCGGGAAAGCGGGTCGCTGCGGGACGCCCGCGGGCAGACGCCCCAGGGCCGGGCTCCGTGTTCAGCGCGGTTCCCACCTTCGTCTCCTGGAATCCTCCTAACAAGCCAGGCGGTAGGAATAGCATTGTTCCCACTTCACTCGGAGGAGACTTAGGCTTTCAGAGGTTGTTTCTTGTCCAAGGCCTCAGTTAGTGAGAGCCGAGATAGAACCCAACGCTGTTCCCAGAGCCTGGCTCTAGGTAGCTTTGCGCCTGAAAGGGGGCACCTCTCCCCTCCCCTCTCCCTACCTTCCTTCCCTGAAATGTTTTGGGAACTTTGTGGCCTGTGCCTCCACCCTGTAATGACAGTTCCTTTCACGAGTCTAGAATGTGGCAGCAACAGCTTTGAAGGTGGAGGGAGTGGCAGGGGTGGGGAAAGAGGACAGACCCAAGTGTTCCCACTTAAGCTGCAGGTGGTCCTTATTGCTGACAGGTGGAGCTCAAGGATACTACTGCCCCCGCCTTCTAAACCCCCTCCCCTACATATTCTCATCTCACTCTGGAAGCTCAAAGATTAGAGTGAGGCCAGCTGGGTGAGGTACGATGAGGGTGAGGGCAGAGACCTGAGGCTTTGAGCTCCCTAAGAAACTAAAAAGAACACCTCTATCACCATCACCCCTTCCCCCCACTGCCTGGGGGCAGCCAGTCTTGGGCAAAAGGGAGGAGGAGCATAGCACAGATGTGTGGTCTTACATAAAATACTCACAAAAGAGCCTCAACTCCTTCCAGAACTCCTCAGCCTATGGCCATCTTGGGGCCCTGGCTGAAGACAAGAGGGATATGGGTGGTTAAACAGGGATCCTAGTTGCACCCTGCCATTCAGAGAAACAGAATACATCCGTGCAAAGAGCTTAGCAGCTGTCATCCAAAGTCCTGCTTTGGGGTCCTGATGGCCCTGCTGAGTACAAGGCCCAGGCCAGTCCTTCCCCTCCCAAGCCTCGGTTTCCATGGGTAGAATAGGCATGGCTGACCTCCCCGCATGCTTGTTGCTAGGGTAAGCAAGAAGGATGCCACACTGATGAGCTGACACTGTCTCCCTGCAGACGGAGGCCCAGGAGCCATGGGTGACTGGGGCTTTCTCGAGAAGCTGCTGGACCAGGTCCAAGAGCACTCAACGGTAGTGGGCAAGATCTGGCTGACCGTCCTCTTCATCTTCCGCATCCTTATCCTGGGCCTGGCTGGCGAGTCTGTCTGGGGTGATGAGCAGTCAGATTTTGAGTGTAACACCGCCCAGCCTGGCTGCACCAACGTCTGCTACGACCAAGCCTTCCCCATCTCCCACATCCGCTTCTGGGTGCTGCAGTTCCTCTTTGTCAGCACGCCCACCCTGGTCTACCTGGGCCACGTTATTTACCTGTCACGGCGAGAGGAGCAGCTGCGGCAGAAGATGGGGGAGCTGCGGGCGTTGCCAGCCAAGGACCTGCATGTGGAGCGGACACTGGCAGCCATAGAGCGCCAGATGGCCAAGATCTCAGTGTCAGAGGACGGTCGCCTGCGGATCCGTGGCGCACTGATGGGCACCTACGTGGCCAGCGTGCTGTGCAAGAGCGTGCTCGAGGCAGGCTTCCTCTACGGCCAGTGGCGGCTCTATGGCTGGACTATGGAACCCGTGTTTGTGTGCCAGCGAGCACCCTGCCCCCACCTCGTGGACTGCTTTGTCTCTCGGCCCACAGAGAAGACCATCTTCATCATCTTCATGCTGGTGGTCGGACTCATCTCCCTGGTGCTCAACCTGCTGGAGTTGATGCACCTGCTATGTCGCTTCCTCTGCCGGGAGATGGGGGCACGGCAGGAAATGAGGGCACTGCAGGGCCAGGACACACCCCCAGCCCAGGGCACCTCCTCAGATGCTTACACGGACCAGGTCTTCTTCTATCTCCCTGTGGGCCAGGGGCCCTCATCCCCGCCATACCCCGCCTACAATGGGCTGTCATCCAGTGAGCAGAACTGGGCCAACCTGACTACAGAGGAGAGGCTGGCTTCTTCTAGGCCCCCTCTCTTCCTGGACCCACCCCCCAAGAATGACCAGAAATCCCCCAGTCGCCCCAGCAGCTCTGCCTCCAAGAAAGAGTATGTGTAGGGGCCTGGGGCCCCCTGCCAGGAGCCAGGGGGTCCTGAGAAGTCTGGCTCCCTGGGATCCCCCTGGCTCTGCAGAGATGACTGGGCTGGGGGGGGTGGCGGTGCTTGCTGGCCAGAGGGTCTCACTGCAGGTTGTTCTTGAACACTGGAGGCCTTCCTGGTGACCAGAGGGCACAATGGCTTCTTCAGTATGTGGCTTGGGGTGATCCTAGCCAAGGGTGCTGTGGGCCCTCTGGCCTTTTGTACCTGATCCAGGGGGACCCAGAGCCAGCTTATTCCAACCCAATCCTTAAGGAAGATTCACCTCTGCCAGATCATCCCCACACTCTGTTCTCATAGGAAAAGGCTGCTGGGTCAGCCTTGGTCACACAGAGCAGCCTGAGCCGGATCTGGTCTGTCAAGGGGACTGGGGCCTTGTTTTCATCACTCCTTCCCAGTTCCACAGTTTATGCTTCTCAAATAAACAGGACTTGATCACAAGCGAGGTGTGTCTTGATACTGACATGATGTGCTTCCTGGGGACAGGCGGGGGGAGCAGTTATCTCGCTCAGGCTTCCTTTTCTGTTTGGTCCCATATAATCTGTCTTAAGTGTCTTCAGCCCCACCTCCAGCCAGTACCTTAAACCCTCAGACTCAGACCTTCAATAGTCCTGAGTCCTAAATGCTCTCTGCCTTTTGAAGTATCTTGGACACCATCCTCTTCATCCCCACTGCCCTAGCCCACCAACTGGTGGGCAAAGCAGTGTCCTTGCCCTGCCTGCCCCATGCCCATTTGGTGCCCCGGCCACACAAACTTAAGGGCAAATGGTATGGAGGTTTAAGGGTGAGAGTGTTGTGGGAATGGGACTTTACGGTTTGGGGTGGGGAAATGGTGAAGACATACAACGAAGAGGGCTGTAAGCTCTATCTCCCCATATTTGCTGGCTAGGACTGTCATAACAAAGTACCACAAGTTGAGTGGCTTAGACAACAGAAATGGATTCTCACAGTCCTGGAGGTCAGCTGTCTATATCACATTGCCTGAAGGGCTGGTTCCTTCTGAGGGCTGTGAAGGAGAATCTGTGTGGTGCCTCTCTCCTAGTTTCCACACTCTGCTGGCAATTGTTGGCATTCCTCAGCTGTTAAACACATCACCCCCATCTCTGCCTTCACCTTCACGTGACATTCTCCCTTTGTGTGTGTCCATCTCTGTCCAAATTTCCCCTTTTATGAGGATACCAATAATACTGGATTAGGGCCCACCCTAACGACTCTGATTTAACTTGATTGCCTCTGGAGAGGCCCTATTTCCAAATAAGGTTACATTCTGAGGTACTACTAGGGGTTAAGACTTTAATATATCTTGCAGGGGAGCACAATTCAACCCCTACCACCACCCTGCCGGCCCAACCTCACCTCCAAGCGCCGCTCAGGGAGGCTGAGAAGGATGTTGGACTCAAGCATCTCCTCGGTGATGTGGCCAGGACAGAACACGGCAGGTTCACACCTCACTTCTTCCTTTGCTTCCTTATTTCTCCCACCCTCACTGTCACCACAATCTACATTGATAACCCGCAGCTCTCAGTCACAGAAGGAGCCACGGTCTGGAGTTAGGGTCCTCAGTTCCTGCCTCCCACCTCTCATACTTGCTTCACTCTGGCTCTTTCCTTGCCCAGTTTCCCCACTGTGAAATGAAGGGGTTGGGTGAGAAGCAAGCATGTGACAGTTAGGTACCGGGAGCATTGCATGAGGTAACATCACTAATCATTGATCTGAAACTTATGAGTGGTCCGCTCTTTTTCATGAATCAACAGATTCAAGGTTATTTCTATAATAAGATCAATTCCAGTTGCGTAAATTCACATCACCTTCCCGAATAGGAAAGAAAGGGATGGGGCTGTGTGGAGTGCACTGGGAATTTTGTGCAACCAAAAGTCATCTTATTTGTGACCCATGGGAGCGTGTGAACATCATACATTGCACGTAAACAAGGCAGAGAGCCGTGGGGCTGAGTGACGTCAAAACTTCTTTCCATGCTAACATGCTGGCTCACTGGTCGCCGGGTTGTTGACCTCATGGCCCCTCTGACCTCCAGAGCCTTGACTAGGGTCCTTCATTTCCTCTTCACACCAACCTCAGCATGATCACTGATGTTTGCAGGGAGAGGTGTCCATCACAGATGCTGTCAGAGCATCTTTCTCCACCTTTGAGCTTCCCCCACCAGCCTTGGCTCTGACCCTAAGAGCTGCATGACACTCGACTGTTCTGTCCCTCTCATGCAGTGCTACAGCCACATACAAATTGGCACCAGGCCCATGCTGAGCCTACTCTCTCCCACTCCTCCAGCTAACCCTGATTTCCAGAGGTCTCTGGCCAACCTGCAGTTTGTTTACTTTCCTCTTAACATGTGGCACCCTCCCTTGTGCACCAGACATGACACTCCAGGTGATCAGAATCCAGATTATCACCTCTCTTGCACGAAAATTTCTACCTCTATTAATGCAAACTCAGATTACATTAAGTTTTTAACTGTCTTCTCTTTTTCATATATCAAAAACTTTTTTAATTACAAAGATAGTGCATGATTACTATAGACAATGAGATCCCACCATCGAAAGGTAACGACTGTTAATATTCAGAAGTTCATTCCTTCCAGCCTTCTTCCATGAATTTTTTTTTTTAAGTCAGAGTTTCACTCTGTTGCCCAGGCTGGGGTGCAGTGGCACACTCACAACCAACCCAACGTCGACCTGCTGGGCTCCGGTGATCCTTCCACCTCAGCCTTCCAAGTAGCCAGAACTACAGGTGTGCACTATCATGCCCGGCTAATTTTTTTTATTTATTATGGAGACAAGGGCTCACCAAGTTGCCCGGGCTGGTCTTGAACCCATGGACTCAGGCAATCCATTCGCCTCGGCCTCCCAAAGTGCTGAGCCAAGGCTGAGCCACTGAGCCCAGCCCCATGCATATTTTTAAATAAAATCTAAATAAAGGTAAACACCTACAATCTTATATTACGCTTCTTTCATTTTATACTAAATCATAAGCCTTCTCCCCATGTCATTAAATAGGTATCTTTGGACCACCCACTTAATGGCTTTATCATATGGCTTTATCCATGACCCTTACCCCTGACCTTGACATTGGTTTTTTTAGGATGCAACTAATTATCCTCTGTGATAAATTGTACTGTGATGCAGATACCTGTACATAAATGTTTCCCAAATTTTTATTTCCTTGAAAGAAAGATACTCCAAGAAGTGAAATTACTGAGTCAAAATGTAGGAAGTTTTGAACAAGGAAAATTTAGGGACTTTTTTCTGATTGTGAAAGTGATTCACTGTAGATGATTCAGAAATGCAGAAAAGCACCAGCAAATTACAAGAAGCAAAGGCACCAGCTACCTCTGGGGGGAATGGAGGTAGAGCTAAAAACAGGAGTTCACTACAAGCAGTCAGGCTGGTGGATCCTCCCTCCAGTCTGAGCAACGAGGCGGGAGTTTATTCTTTGGGGAGGATAAAACAGAGAAACACCACGCGGAGTTGAGGGTAAGAACACCATAAATAAAGCAGAGGGATTAAATGGAAGTTTACATACTGAATGGTGGGGCCTTCCACCTTTCTCCCCACATTTGGCTCCCAGAACACTGGCTGATGGATAAGCTGGACAAAGAGAATCTGATCTAGCCTGGAGGTCATGGAAGCCTTCCTGGAGAAGGTGAACTTCAGGGCCCAAGAAATAAAGAGGAATGATCTAGGAAGAGATGGGGAAGAGTATTCCAGGCAGACGGGGAGCAGCATTTCTCAAGCCTCTCCAGAAGAAAGGGGCTTGATATGTTTGTTGCTCAGGGTTGTTTTTGACTTGTACTGCCAAGTTGCTTTCCAGAAAAAATGACTTATATGTTCAATAACATTGAATGAAAGTGCTCGTTTCAAAGTACACATACCAGCATTATTATAATTTTTTTTTTTTTTTTTGAATTGGAGTCTCACTGTCGCCCAGACTGGAGTGCAGTGGCCGCTCCTGTCCACCGCAGCCTCGACCTGCTGGGTTCCGGCAATCCTTCCGCCTCAGCCATCCAAGTAGCTGGAACTACAGGCGCGCACTACCACACCCGGCTAATTTTTTGATTTATTGTAGGGATGAGGTGTTGCTTGCCCAGGCGGTCTCGAACCCGTGGGCTCAGGCAATCCACTCACCTCAGCTTCCCAAGGTGCGGGATTACAGGCTGAGCCACCGAGCCCAGGTATTCTATGTATTTTTTACCACCATAATAAAAACTCTGACTTCATATAATTAAAATCAGATTTATTGCACATTTAATATTAATTTTTAATTATTGTTCTTTGTGCCGAAATGATATCATGAATAGACCTATACTGCAAAAAAAGAATG
>CAUYQG010219295.1:0-10678 GCA_963574415.1 Tarsius wallacei | reverse complement strand
GCGGGTTCAAGACCAGCCCAGGCAACTTGGCAAGATCTTGTCTCTACAATAAATCAAAAATTAGCCAGGCATGGGAGCGCGCACCTATAGTTCCAGCTACTTGGAGGGCTGAGTAGGAAGAATCGCTGGAGCCCAGTAGGTGGAGTGAGCAAGCCACTGCACTCCAGCCTGGGCAACGAAGTGAGACTCCAACTCAAAAAAAAAAAAAAAATCACAGAACAGGTACCTGAGAGTTTTCTATGTTAATCAGTCAAATTTATATTCCTTCAGGGACTCAGAGTTTGTGCTGTTCTGTTCTTCTCTGTTCTCATATTTTCTATGTTTAGTTTAAAACAGGATCAAACAGAGTTCATAAGTGTTTGACACTATTGGTGTATTAGGGGAAAAGGTCTGTGAGCATTTAGTGTGATGCAACTTTGCTGAGAAGTTAGAGGCTGCTTTAATCATTTTTACCACCAGGTGGTAGTGTTACAATGCTATAAAAATTTTACCTAATTAAAATGTTCAGTTCCTGGCAAGTAAATTTCTGTAACTATTGAGAGAAGTAGCCGGGCGTGGTTGCTCAAACCTGTAATCCTAGCACTTTGGGAAGCCGAGGTGAGGGGATTGCCTGACCCCGGGTTCGAGAACAGCCTGGGCAATTTGGCAAGACTTCATCTCTACAATAGAGCAAAAAAAGAAAATGAGCCGGGCGTGGTAGCATGCACCTGTAGTTCCAGCTACTTGAAAGGCTGAGGCCAAAGGATCGCCTGAGCCCAGAAGGTTGACACTGGGGTGGCTGTGAGCATGCCACTGCACCCAGCCTGAGCGACAGAGTGAGACCAACTCTAAGTCAAAAAAAAAATTTAAAATAAAATCTGTTTTACCTGAGAAAGAAAATTTTAAAAACCTTCCATGGGTGCTCCTCACCTTCCCCATTCCCATCCCACCATTGACAAAATGATACATCTAAATTTCTATTTTTTATTTCAAGAATATTTAAATTTTTAAAAAATAAATGCATCTATCTGTTATAGAGTTGTGGGGTACAAGTGAGGATTAACTACATAAGTAAGCTGCAGGCAGGTGAAGTTTGGGCTTCTAGCTGGCCCTCACTCCCCTGGTAGTGGACCAGGTACCCATTGTGTTGTCACGTGTCTTCCTCCCCCCTTCCCCAGCAGTGCCCAGCGACTGCCGATTCCTCCCTTGTGCTAATGTGACTAGATGAGCGGAGGCTGATGGTAAGGAGCCTGGTACATTAGCTCAAGAAACATAGATATGGCCGGGCGCGGTGACTCAATGTAATCCCAGCACTTTGGGAGGCCAAGGCAAGAGGAGCCTGTTCAGGACAAGCCTGGGCAACTTTGTAAATCAAAACTAGCCAAGCATGGTAAGCGCACGCCCTGTAGTTCCAGCTACTTGGAAGGCTGGGGTGGCCATGAGCATGCCACTGCACTCCAGCCTGGGCGAGGGAGGTGAGACTCCAACTCAAAAAAAAGAAAAAGAAAAAGAGAAGTGAAGGCAAGGCTATAAGGAGAAGTAAAACAATACAATGAAGTAGTCAAAATCTTGGGTTCTAGAATCAGGGTGTCGAGGTTCTATGTCCTATTTCTGCTATTTACTGACTGTGTCATCTTCAACAAACTGTCATTATTTAAGCTTCAATTCCCTCATTTCTAAAATGAGGATACTATTACCTACCTGGAGGTGTTTGCTGTAAGAATTTTTAAAAATCACAAAATATGTGTTAAGCACTTGGAACATGTTACAGGTTGAACTGTGTCCACCACCACCTCCCCACTCCAAAAAATATTGCAGTCCTAAACCCAAGGACCTCAAAACATGACCTTTTATGGAAATAGGGTTGTTGAAGATACAATTAGTTAAGACGAGGCCGTTAGGGTGGAACCCTATTCCAGTGACTGTACCCTCATAAAAAGGGGAACTTTGGACACAGACGTGTACACAGGGAGAGCACTATGTGAAGATGAAGGCCAGGGTCAAAGTGATGCTTCTACAAGACAAGGAATGCCAAAGATTGCTAGCAAACCACCAGAAACGAGGCAAGAGGTTGGAAACAGACTTTCTCTCATAGCTCTCAGAAGGATCCAACACCTTTATTTTGGACTTCTAGCCTCCAGGATTGTAAGAAAATAGATCTGTTGTTTAAGCCACCCAGTTAGTGGTATTTTGTTATGGCAACCCCAGCAAACTAAAATAGCACATAAGTACTCACTTAATATTAGCTAGTGGCTGGGCACCGTGGCTCACACCTGTGATCCCAATGTTTCGGAAGGCTGTGGCAGGCAGGTGGATTGCTTGAGTGAGGCCGGGAGTTCAAGACCAGCCTGGGCAACATCACAGGACCCTGTCTATAAAAAATAAAAAATTAGCCAGGCATGATGGTGTGCACCTGTGGTCCCACCTAATCTGGAGGCTGAGACAGGAAGACCCCTTGAGCCCAGGAGTTTGAGGCTGCAGTGAGCTATAATTACATCTTTGTACTCCAACCTGGGCAACAGAATGTCTCTAAAATATATCTAATAGCTAGTACTAGTCCTGCACACTTTTAATCTAATTGTACTGAAGCAACACACTGTTTTTAGTGTAACTTAAAGTTTAATTTTTAGCTATGATGGATTTTTATATTTCCTGCCCTCCCCTGCCAACTCATGACATTCTGCGAAACAACAGAGGGCAAAACTAGGGCAGAGACATGAAGATCACAGGGCGGGGGGGATTTCCGTGCCATGAAGGAAGATGCCTGCTAGCAATGAGCCCTGTAAGGTCTTCACCCTCCAGAGGCTCCACACAACCCCTTGGGTGGAGATCGGATTTGCAGCTCCCAGATGCTAATTTGAGCCGCTGACCACATGCTGTAAGGAGCTATATAGGTGCTTGTTCTTATCGCTAGAGAGCTCTTGTTCCACCTGCTGGTAGGAAGGTTGGGTGTGATCACCCATAAGACCCTGTCTCATCTCAGTACATACATTTCAGTCATTTTCCTTTGAACATATAGAAGCTGGGAACGGAAAGGGGGCCAAAAATGTTGGTAGTAGTTGGTTTCTTTTTCTTTGCTGGGATCTAGAATCTCTAATGGCAAGTTTTGTTGAAGACTGAGATCAGCTAGGCAGAATTAAGGCTGAGGAACTGCCCCTAAACCCCCACCCTATTCCTCACACCTCCTCACTATCTCACCCCTACCCCTAACCCCCAAGCAATGAATAAGAGAGTTGAATAAATTTAGTGGTAATAAGCAGCAATGCAAGTTACCACACTTGGTAGACAATTCATCCCAAATCTTCCCTTCCATGGGCTCAAAAAGAGACTTGACCCTGTTGGGTGGGCTGGGGTGCTGTAAGCAGTTAGGGGGATTAGTAGCTGCCTCCTTTGTAGGTCTAATAAGGAGAAAACAGGAGGGAATACAACAGGCCCTCCATGCTCACAGGCTCTGTGTTCATGGTGTCAACTAATCTCAGACTGAAAATATTCTAGAATACCAGATAATGTTAAGTTGTTGCCGACACATACTATGTAGTTAGGCCTAGATGGTTGCATCTGTACCGAACATGTGCAGACTTTTTTCTTGTCATCATTCCCTAAACAATACAGCATAACAACTATTTAAATAGCATTTACATGGTATTAGATATTCTAAGAGATCAAGAGATGATTTAAACTACGTGGGAGAATGTGCATAGATTATACGCAAATGCTACACCGTTTTGTATCAGGATCTTGAGCATCTGTGGATTTTGGTATCCACAGGGGTCCTGGAACCAATCCCTTTCAGATATACTGAGAGATGACTGTATCACCAGCCAGGGTGGCACCCCCAAGCCCCACACCTAGGCTGATGCCACAAATTGCCTCCAGAGTAGACACTATCCTCAGGTTGAACTGGAATTTCAATTAAAAGGAATTCTAGATTGGGGTGCCTTGTTTGGATCCTGATTTAAGCAAAGTAATAAGGAAGCAACGTCTTAAAACAACTGGAAAAATCTGAACATGGACTGAATTATAGATAAAAATTAAAGATTTACCTTTGTTTTCATTAGGAATTATAATAGCACAGTGGTTTTGTAAAAGGAAAAAGGCCTTATTGGTTAAAGATGTAGAGAGTAAAATGATTGAATTTCTGGGGTCTTTTAAAAAATATGCCAGCAAGAAAAAAAGTAGGGGAGACAAATGAAACAAGATTAGGAAGTTGTTGATAATTTCTTAAAATAAGTGAGAGACACATTCTATCGTTTTCTCTCAACATACATCTCTATGTACGTTTGAAAGTTTCCATTAGAATTTTTTTTAAATAAAAGGAAGGAGGAGGAAAAGAAAATCACAGGTCTTCCTCCTGCTGAGGGACAAAGTGCTTCTGCTGGGTTGGAAGGAAAAAGATTTAGAAACTCCACTGAGTTTCTCCTTGCAGGAAATTATAGTAAAGAGGTACGGGGAGAACACTAGAACTAGCCATTGAGTCATTTAACAACCAACAAGCTCTTAGCATCTTGGAATGAGCTCTTTTTTTCCACCAATCTGTCCTTTCCCTGTGCCCTCCCCAAGCTAACTTCCTACTTTTCTGCTTTCTTATTAAATGTAATGGTGAATATCTCCTCTGTTGATATATGCCTCCCAAAACAACAAAGTCCTTATCACCTCAATGAAAAAAAAAATCATACAGACCATATTTTCTGATCACAATGCAATAAAATCAGGATTTAATATCAATAAAGACAGACAAATAATCCCCAGTGTGATATATTGTAAAGTAGAGCTACACTTCAAAATAATTCTTAGGTCAAAGAATGGTTATATTGGAAATCAGAGGATAATAATAGAAAATGTATAGTTTAGGCTGGATACAGTGGCTCACACCTATAGTTCTAACACTTTGAGAAGCTTAGGTGGGAGGATTGCTTGAGCCCAGGAGTTCAAGACCAGCCTAGGCAACATAGCAAGACCTCGTCTCTACAAAAAAATCAAAAAATTAACCAGGTATGGTGGCGCAGGCCTGTAGTCCCAGCTACTTGGGAGGCTCAGGTAGGAAGATCACCTGAGCCCAGGAGGTAGAAGCTGTGGTGAGCCATGATTGTGCCACTGCACTTCAGCCTGGGGGACAGAGTGAGACCCCTGACTCAAAAAAAAAGTCAACAAAATACTCTGTGATAAGGCTATGACAGGGCTATGGGTGAGCCCATAATGCAGAGACTGCTTCCTAGAGAAAGTGATGCTTAAGGTAAGAACAGGCCACACATTCAGGATTTCCAAGAGTCCAGCATGCTTGAGCTCAGGATGTTGGGTGAGGGGGTGGCGGGGGCCAGGGGAGACAAGACTGAAGAGGCTGCAAGGAGCAGACAATGAATGGATCCACAAGTCTTGCTAAAGAATTTGGACTTTATCCCTGCGCTGATTATTCATCATTTGCTGTGTCTCACCAATCCCTGCCCAGATCCATTTTCCACCCTTCTCTGCCCTGTTGTGTGCCCTAGCGGGATGACCCCTGCAGCCCTCTTCACCCAACTCCCTTGCCAGCTGGTTTCCACTACGATTTGGGTAACAGGAAGCTCCGGGAGGTCAACTGCAGGCAGGAGGAAGGAAAGATCACCGCATTTCTCCCCCACTCTTTTTATATCGGTAGCAGTAGTGCACTGGCCCCTCCTCCAACTCTCACTGTAATCCAACAAGTCTATTTCTTCTCCCTCTCCCCCCAACTGTAGGGTGGTAACAGCTCCTTGCTGTCGCTATCCACTGGGTGCCTTCCCAATCATGGTTTGCTTTAACCCTATCCATTTATCTGCAAGTAGTACTTTCATTGAAGTCTTTTCCTTTGAGCCGTCTGAAATAAATTCCGTTTTCTGTCAGAATCCTGCTACAATCTCAAAAGCTATGGGGGGCATTCAGGAGTTTTAAGAGAGCTGTCATATGATAAAATACTTTAGAAATACTTTTTTTTGAGTCAGAGGATTACTCTGTCGCCCAAGCTGGAATGCAGTGGCACGCTCACAGCCACTGCAGCCTTGACCTGCTGGGCTCAGGTCCTTCTGCCTCAGCCTTTCAAGTAGCTGGAACTACAGGTGCACACCACCAACTGGCTATTTTTTTTGTTTATTGTAGAGATGAGATCAAGCCTAGTTGCCCAGGCTGGACTCGAACCCCTGGACTCAGGCAACCCTCTTGTCTCCACCTCCCAAAGTGCTGGGATAACAGGCATGAGCCACTACACCTGGCTTAGAAGTACTTTAGAAAGATCATCATGCCCATAGTGTGGAGAAGAGATTAGAGGAAGACAAAACTGAAGAAGACTATAACTGCTTAGGAGGTTATTTCAGTAGTACAGCTAAGAGATTATAGGGACAACGGAAATGTAAAAAGTAGATCGATTCAAGAGATATTAGGAAGCAAAATTAATGTGACTTGGCAATTGATTAGACACATAAAAATAAAACATAGCAATCAGAACCAGTGACCAACATAAAAAACAGAAAAGAGGGAGTCACAGAAAAAAAAATCTGGCAATCAATGCATATCTCCAACACTACTTATGGAACAAGGCCCTCAAATTTTAGCCAATCTATTCCCAATGGCAGCTCCCTGAGAATTGGAGAGATGGGTGCATCAACAATCATAGACCAGGAATCTCTAAATCATGCAACTCACCCCCAATTCTGAACATCCTGCCCATAGTGTGCCCAGGATTGCAAAGCAATCTTGTAAGCATCAATAAACTTCTCACATAGATCTAACATGTCCCTGTCATTCCGTCTCCTTAAAGGATACTTTCTGCTCCATTCTGCTTTGTTGGGCTAGCTCTAATTTGTTCTTCACGACTCAGCTTCAAGGTTATTCTCTCCATAAGGCCTTCTCCAATCCCTGTATTTATCTGTCTTAATTTCGTGGAGAAACATGAAGTCAAGAACCCAGTACCGCCTCCACTGCCTCAATGCCTGCCCCACAACTTGTCTTTGTCTGACTCATTTTTATATCTTTCCAGAATGCCTAGAATGATGCCTTGCACACAATAGGGGATCAATAAATATGTGTTAAATATAAAAATGACAAAACATAGCAAGTGTGTTCTTTCCTCCTATACTTCAAGGGAACATACAATGAATAGCCATGATATCAGAGCCAAACAAATCCAAAGGAACCTCCCAGAAAACCCACATGTGCAGATGTGTTGCGAGTAAGTCCATATGGGATTTTTAAAAACAACACAAGTGCCGTAGGACTTTATTGTGAATTGGATCTGCCAATACCAATGCTGAAGAAGCCAACCCTGAAGCCAAATACCAGTATTTGTTTCCCAAACACTGATTAAAACAAATATTTTTCAGTTGCCATAACTTCTGGAACTATTTTTGACATGTACACTAAATGTAGCAAATAATATGGAAACTCTGGCTCCCTTCAGTTGCTGTTTGACACTGAGGATTCTAACTTCACTAGTGAGATCAGATAACTTTCTTTGGTCCCAGGCTACCAACTGCAATGCTATCTTGGTACTATCTTTGTGATGTTTTGTCATTTCTACTGGCCGCATGTGATTTAAAGTTGAATACAGCATCTATGTAGCCTTTAAGTTTGGAAACTAGTTATTATAAGACTAGGGCAAGTACTGATACTATCTTTTTTAATAACTTGTATAACACATATATTATTTTAATTTTTTTTACTGTAGAAATGTAAGAATATATACAAGATTAGAGAGGAGAGTTAAAGGATATGAACTACCTTTCATCCAGCCTTAATAATAGCCTTTTTCAATTGTGAAAAAGGAACTCAGACACAAAAGCATTCAGAAAAGAATTTTTACTTTCACTCTTTTGTAAGGGACACCATAGTTCCGAACTAAGCTTTCCAAGCAAGGAATACTGGTATTTAGAGAAAAACACAAGACGTTACCAAGAGTACAGTTTGCTTCTCATATGAGTATCCTATCTGCAAAGGCTGTCACCTATCTGTGGGCACTAATATTGCAAAAATCAGGAATTAAGTTGTTTGTCTTAAGTTAGCAGCTTACAAAAAGGGTGTGGGTCTTCATTTAGACACTAGTATTAGATAGAGTGTTTCTGCCCTTTTTAATGTTATTAAGAACAACAAATGTTTGAGGGGCTTTTGGGGTTTTGTGGTACATAATGTGCTAAGTCAAGATGGCAGCAAGGCGAGGTATCATTCTCGCTTTCTCAGCCCTTCCTTCTGGACAGTTCCTGCCCCTGTAGATTTGACCACATAGGTTAGTTCAGAAATTTTCTGATTCGTATCATTAATTTGGCGGTTTGGTGGGTTTTTTCCTTTGACCAGTTTAATTTCTATAGGCACCACAAAAAGTGTAGATTAATATTGCAAGATTTCTTTATTGTTTGATTTTTAAAATTAAAGCTTTATGATACTAAGGCCTGGAGAATTGACTTCTGTCTAGAGGCTTCATAGAGCCCCTATCTAGACTTTGATCACATATGTGTTATAGATGCCTTTGAACTGCTGTTATCAATCAGCTTGTTCTTTCTAAGTCTAGAGGGGAAAAGGCATCCAGTTTGCCTCTACCATGCTTTTCATCAGAAACTATATAACTGGACTGTCCTCCTTCACTGAGATCCCCAAGTCTGTCAATGAACCTCCTCTGTCAGGAAGCGGCATTCTCTACTAACTGTAAGGCTGAGACTTCACTAGCAAGAGGGCAGAGGGTAGGTACAAGACAAGCTTGCCAGGAGGATTGTGTGAACATCATTTTCACATATGAAGTACAATCCCTCTTTCCTAACAGCGAGCTTACCATACCTAATTGAGACTTGTTTTTAAATGTGAACTTTCTGGAACGGTCACGATGACAAATTTTCTTTATTCAAGCATATCCAAAAGGAAAGAAGGCAGATGTGTATTGAACCTATGAAAATAATGACATGGTCATGAAAAGTAAAGGGAAGCAATAAATGATACTTTAACAATAACCATTGTTACATGTAGTTTTATAGACAAGTCAATCAATGTGTCACTTTTCTCCTTAAAATCATTTTTCTTAGATTTTCCTCTCAATTTATTAACTTACAATATGTATCTTAAAATATCGTATAGATTTTTTTTCCTAAATTCTGAGAGATCGATTTGTAATAAGATGCCATTTAAGGAATGTTTTATTCTACTTTGTACAGGGTTCACTTCCTAAATTGAGAATTAGTGATAGATTAGGAAGAAAAGGAATGTTCTAATTTGCCAAGTAGGACATAGAAGATTAGCCCCAAGTACATTTTTCATCTTAATTTCCTTCAGTCCTACATCATTAATTCTTGTTTTCTAATTCTGGTTTAATTAGCCATCTACTATCACATAGTCACCTGTCTCTGGACTAAATAAAAAGTCCTAGAAGTTCTCAGTCACACAGTCTGGCCATGTGCTCCTGGTGATATTATCAGCTTATATTTGAAAGCCTATGTCCATGAATCTACTGCTTTTAGCATCAATGGTTAAGCCATTACTGAAGTTATGATTCTTTTGATATTTCTTCCAGAAGACTCCATACTGATCTATTGCTTAATAGGGGTGCTAAGGCAATTTGAAAAGAAAAAGATTTCTGGCAAGATGGCGATGGAACAGGTCGGACTATGCGAGTCTCTGCAAAAGCAAGTATCCATAAAGACTCTCTGGGACAGGGCAGAGACCTGCATCACCCTGCACAGCTCCACCCAGCCTCCAATTTGGGACCTAGAGGTTATCGCTTCATCAAACTCAGAGAGACAGGTGCCCCTCCCCGACACTGGAACAGGCACAGACATGTCAGATCTGAGTGGGAGACTTGACAACAGTGGCAGCAAGCTGAGTGAGCCCAGATCTGATCCACCCTCCTCCTACAGTATAGTCTGTGGGTATCTGATCCACGCTGAGAGTAACCCTGCACTGGGAGCAGAGGGGAGGGACTGGAGACCAGAGTTGAAAGGAAGTTGGATTTACAGGAATGACCTCAGAGCAAGTTTTGGGTTGTTTTGTTTTGCTTGTTTGTCTGCTTGGTTTTTGTTTGTTTTTTATTTGTTTTTTGTTTTAGTTTTTTTTCTTCTCTCTTTTTCTCTGTTTTTGATTATGTTTTTGTACTTACTTTGTTTCTGTTATTTTAATGCTTTTTTTTAGACTTCCTGTTTGTGTAGGGATATTTTTGAGGGACAGTACATCAATGGGGGTGATTTTGTCAGTTTGTGTGTTGTATGGTTGTCTATGTTTTCGTTTTTATCTTTATCTTTGTTTGTGTCTCTTTTAACTTGTTAATGAGTATGCCTGCTTTTCCCTCCTCTTCTTCTCTCTCTCAATACTCTTCCTTCCTTTTTCCATTCTTTTCCTTTTTCTTACTTCCTTTTGCTTTCAGGAGGCAAACCTATACCCCCACTGCATGGACAGATGGTAAGGAGGTGGGAAGTGGGTTCCAGGGGGCACACACCTATCAGGGGATACTGGGGAGGAGGGGCACACCTCATCAACAAGGGTACCTGCTTAATGAACATCTGTATACCTAACCCTGAATTGTACTCCACATCTTTAAACTAAAAAATTTTAAAAAGAAAAAGAAGAACTACCTATTGATGACAAGACTGAATGACTTTGGTTAATTTACCATAATAACTAACAATATCTACAAGAAAAGTGAGACATCATGCACAAGTATTTTATAAGGATTTCATCAACAACTGCTCTGAAAGTAGTAACATTATATAAACAA
>CAUYQG010219292.1:0-10839 GCA_963574415.1 Tarsius wallacei | reverse complement strand
AATAAATAAGTCGAGTGTGGTGGCACATGCCAAGGCAGGAGGATTGCTTGAGCTCGGGAATTTGGAGACCAGTGTAGGCAACATAGCAAGACGTCATCTCTATAATAAGGAAATAAGTTGAGCATGGTGGTGTACAGTCTAGGCAACATAGCAAGACCTTGTCCCTACAATCAATCAATCAATCAGTATGTTGAACGTGGTGGCAAACACCTGTATTCCCAGCTACTCAGGAAACTGAGGAGAAGAATTGTCTGAACCCTAGAGATTGAGGTCAAGGCTGCAGTGAGCCATGATTGTGCCACTGCATTTCACCCTGGGGGACAGAGTGAGAGCCTGTCTCAAAAAAAAAAAAATTCCGGGTGCAGTGGCTCAGCCTGTAATCCCAGCACTTTGGAGGACCAAGGCAAGATTGCCTGAGCCTGGGGGTTTGAAACCCAGCCTGGGCAACTTGGTGAGACCTCGCCTCTACAATAAATCAAAAGCCTAGCCAGGTGTGGTGGTATGCTTCTGTAGTTCCAGCTACTTGGAAGGCTGAGGCGGGTCGAGGCTGTGGTGGCCGTGAGCGTGCCACTGCATTCCAGCCTGGGTGACAAGAGTGAGACCCCAGCTCAAGAAAAAGGAAATAATAGAGTGATTCCAGTTATCATGCTTATGTTGAATGGGGATGCTTATGCACTGGCCAACAGAAGAGTCTTTCCCCTTCACCACCACATTAAGAAGTAAAAAATCAAAAAACAAAAAAAAACCAGCCAGATGTCAAAGATGCCTCCAGAAGTAGTCAGCAGGAGACAATAAAATGGTATTTTTAAAAAATGGCCGTATCTTTGATTATTAAAAAAGGATATTTACTTAAAGCATATGTTTACTTTTAAAATCATTCTAAGTTGGAAATGTAGGAAAGATTTGAAGAAAAACATCTAAGAAAGTTAAAATTTTAGGGTGTGCATTGGATTCAGTTCCTCCTCTTTATTCTTGTTTGATCTCATCCCTACCATAAATTGGCAACAATGTATGAAATATTTTCACATTCATCTCGAGACAACCCTGTGAGGAGGACGGGAACAGGGACTACCATGATAGGGTCCAAGGAAGACACGTTTTTGGTTGTTCACAACAGCAGCAGCTGAGGGACAGACAGCATTCTCTCTGGGAAATGCATGACTCTGGGGAAAGCTGTCCTAAGGAGGCATCACGACTCATTATGCAAAAGCAACAAACATTTTACACTCAAAATCAGAGACATAGCACCCGTGTTTCAGAATGATTTCACAAAGGTAACTTGAGCTCCATTTTGAAATATGGGTAACACTTAGAGTCTATAACTGGGGACTAATGTTACTGCTGCATAAAAGTTCAGATGCCGCCAGGCGCGGTGGCTCAAGTCTGTAATCCCAGTGCATTGGGAGGCCACGGTGAGGGGATTGCCTGAGCCCATGGGTTCGAGAACAGCCTGGGCAACTTGGCAAGATCTCATCTCTACAATAAATCAAAAAATTAGCCTGGCGTGGTAGCGCGAGCCTGTAGTTCCGACTACTTGGAAGGCTGAGGTGAAAGGATCGCTTGAACCCAGCAGGTCGACACTGGGGTGGCCGTGAGCATGCCACTGCACTCCTGGGCGACAGAGTGAGACTCCAAGTCCAATAAACAATTAAAAAGTTCAGAGGTGGGAAACTGCTTGGCATGTTTGGGGAACAGTGAGTAAACTCGTCTGGATGAGCCTGATGGGCTGAAACAGAAGACTAGTTAAAGGCAAATGCTGGGGTCCTGAAAGCAATCTGTGCTAAGGAGCCTTATCAGTAATAGGGAACCATGGACAGTTTCAAAGAAGGGAATAATTTGATCAACTGCTGCTCAGGAGGTTAATTTGGCCCCCCTGTGCAGAGTGGGTGGCCCAGAGGCTGTGGGCAAAGATGTTCAGGAGTGGCATTATGAAAGTCTGCGCAGGGCAGTGGTGTGGAGTTGAGCAGGGAGCATTGATGGGAAAGTGGTTCCCAGTAGCGAAGAGACTAACTTGGTGACTGACTGGAGATGGGGGCTGGGAAAGAGGCAGGGGAGAAGATGAGGTCACAGATCTGTGAAATTGCCATAGCTATTAGTTTGAGGGCTCGGGGGAGCTCAGGTGATTGCCAGGAAACAGAAGATGATATGGAATAATCCAGGAAGTAGAAGTGTGCACAGGAGAGCAATGGGACCATGGATGGAGACTGGAGAGGGAAGGACTGGGCTAAGCCTTAGAGATGGCTGTATGTAGACATAGAGGGTTGGGTCAGAGAGATTGGAGGGAGTTCAGTTAGAGGGGCGTCATAGAAATCAAGGAGAGTTTCAGAAGGAAGAAGCTGTTGGCAGAAAGGTGAGGAGAGAGTGAGCAGATGCTGTTGGTCGTCAACATCCCTGGCACCCCTGAGGAGAGCGGTGTCAGTGAATGCCAGGAGTGGAAATCAGTCTGCTCTGGGTTGAAGAGTAAGAAGTGTAATGGGTGTTTGTTGATTTTTGCACGGCTACGTTCAATTCCCCTTCTGATACGAGCACCCCAGTATTCCCTTGGGGATCCAGTCTTCCCCATTTTCAGTCTTGTGGTTAGAGTGAGCTAAACAACCAACACCCCCTCACCGCCCCCCGTGACCCAGGCCTGGCCCTGGCCAGATGACTGGTTTGGGAATGGTAAGTCAAGCCAAGCTCATGAGACTCAATTCCAGGACTGTTGCTAGAATCTTTGGGAAAGAAGTACTCTTACTGCTAGGACTGACAAGCAGGTAAAATGCAAACTTGGAACTTCTGGTGGACATCTCGCCAACAAGAGGAGAGAGTCAGTCTGAGGATGAAGTCAACATAGAGGAAAGCAGAGACTGAGGAAGACAGCTTCCTGTCAGCATTACTGAGGACATGGACTCAGCCATGCTTGAAGTGAAAGATCTATTTCTGTACTTTATGGTTCTGTGAACAAATACATTCCGTTTTTCCTCTCATGACAATTTTGAGTTGTGTTTCTGTCACTACTGAAATAATTCTGTCTCATATAGAATGAGAGGTGAGGGTAAATGTAGAAAGTTTGCAGTGAGGAAAGCAGGGAGAGCTGTGACTAGCGAGGGCTCTGAGGTTGGGGAGATGTTTAGAGAGGAGAAAGTTGAATACATTTGTATGCTGAGTATAGGGAGAGGCTGAAGTGACCAAAGAACAGATGGTAGACAGGATGGCCTGGGGAGGGAGGATTAAAGGCAGAAGAAGTGAGGACTCTTCTGAGGGACTCGATTACTTAGGAAAGTGAGAACCAGTAGAAGAAAGAGGACAGGTTTAGAACTTCCAAAGGGAGCTGGGTGCAGTGGCTCAATTCTGTAATCCCAGCACTTTGGGAGGCCGAGGTGAAAGGATTGTCTGAGCCCACAGGTTTGAGTGGCTTGGACAACTTGGTGAGACCTCATTTCTACAATTAAAAAAAGAAAATTAGCCAGGCATGGTGGCATGTGCCTGAGGTGGAGGGATCACCTGAGCCCAGCAAGTCAAGGCTGCGGTGGCCAGGAGCATGCCACTGCACTCCAGCCTGGGCGACAAGAGTGAGACCAAAAAAAAAAAAAAAACCCAAAAAACTGCTCCATAGGTAATGGTCGAGAAGGAACACTGTATTAGTCAGTGTTCTCCAGAGAAACAGAACCAATAGGATATGTATAAATATGCATATGTATTAGTCTGCTGGGGAACAAAATATAGGCTGGATGGCTTAAACAAATTTTCTCACAAGTTTAGAGGATAGATGTTTAAGATCAAGGTTCTAGCTGATATGGTTTCTAGTTAGGGCTTTCTTCCTGGTTTGCAGATGACCTTTTCACTATGCCCTCACATGACCTTTTCTCTTGTGTCTTTTCTTACAAGGACACTAATCCTATTGAATCGGGGGCCCTGCCACATGACCTCATTTAACTTAATTAGTTCCTTAGAAGCCTCATCTCGGCGGGCTTGGTGGCTCAGCCTATAATCCCAGCACTTTGGGAGGCCGAGGCAAGTGGATTGCCTGAGTCTGCGGGTTTAAGACCAGCCCGGGCAACTTGGCGAGACCTAGTCTCTACAATTAAAAAAAAAAAAAAAGCCTCATCCCCGTACAGCCACAATTGGGGTTAAGGGCTTCTACATGAATGAATTTGGGGGACACAAATATTCAATCCATACTACCATGAATGTGTGTGAGAGACAGACATTGACATTGAGACACAGATTTATTTGAAGGAATTGACTCATGATTGTAAAGGCTGGCAAGTCCATAAATCTGTAAGGTAGGCCAACAGGCTGAAGACATTGCAGTTCATGTCCAAAGGCAGTCTTCTGGCAGAATTTCTTTTACAAGAGAGGTCTGTCTTTATATATATTTTATTTTTAATTTTATTATTATTATTTTTTGAGTCAGAGTCTCACTCTGTCGCCCAGGTCAAAGTGCAGTGTCATGCTCATGGCCACCTCAGCCTCGACCTCCTGGGCTCAGGTGATCCTTCGCCTCAGCCTTCCAAGTAACTGGAACCACAGGTGCGTGCCACCATGCCCGCTAATTTTTTTTTTTTTTTTTTTTTTTGTAGAGATGTCTCTCCAAGATGCCCAGGCTGGTCTTGAACCCCTGGGCTCAGGCAGTCCTCTTGCCTCCACCTCCCAAAGTGCTGGGATTACAGGCATGAGCCACTGCACCCGGCCTTTTAATTTTTTTTAAAGCCTTTGGTGTGATGAAACCCACTCACATTGTGAAAAGTAACTGCTTTAAAGTCCATTGATTTAAATGTTAATCTTTTTGTTTAAAAAAGGCTTCACAGAAACATCTAGAATGATGTTTGACCACATATCTTGGTATAATGGCCTAGCCAAGTGGACACAAAATCAACCATTCCATTTTAGACCATCTGGATGCATAGTGAGCCCAGCCGACAGCCCTGAGACTTTGAGAACAGAAAAAAGGCTGAGGATTGAAAAGGGGCCTAGTCAGGACTTCTGGACAGTGGATACTGAGAAAGATTGATAAATAGTGGGGAGGGGAGGGATGAGGAGAGGAAAGGACTATGTGGC
Organism: Tarsius wallacei; assembly: GCA_963574415.1. Lineage (NCBI taxonomy): Eukaryota > Metazoa > Chordata > Mammalia > Primates > Tarsiidae > Tarsius > Tarsius wallacei. Next base: position 5,799 of record CAUYQG010219292.1, on the reverse strand, counting down.
ATACCAGAGAAGAGCTCAATTCTGGGGGAAGACATTAACCATTAACCTGGGCAGGATCCTTCCTCCTCAGCACTCTCCCAGGGCCAGACCAAGGACCCCACAGTTATATCTGAAGGGTCTTGGATGAGAGATTAAGACAGTTTCCAAAAAATGACTTAGCCAAGAGAAGGGCGGTAATAAATGAGTATAAATTAATGTAGGTGATGGGGGTGGTGGTGACCAGGATAGCAGAAGGCAGGATTTCGGGAGGCTAATCATATTTGGTTGTGAAGCCCTGGGGAAGTTTCATTTTTGTTGGGGCGCTGGAGGGCTACCCACAAGGAATAAAGGTGAAAACAGACTAAAGCCCAGCTTTGAATCATAAATTTTGATAGAATTAAAGCGATCCTGGGTTTCTAGCACCCTTAGCCTAGCTGCCTGCCAAAAACAAAAGTAAATTCTCTCTGTAAATTTCATCCAAAAATAACTAGGCATGTGAAGACAAAAACATGACAGAAAACCAACATTTTCAGGAACAGAGCATACAAGAAAAAAGGTGCCAGGGGATGTAAGTAGTGGAGTTGTCAGATTTGATTTTTTTCATGATAATGTAATTAGTTGCAAAAGTTATAATTTCCAGCACATAGTAAATGTTAATATTTTCTAACAATATTGTTGCATTACTCTTTTAAATTTATCCAGTGAGATTTAAATACCATAGCAAGCCGGTCGTGGTGGCTCACTCCTATAATCCCAGCACTTTGGGAGGCGGAGGTGAGAGGATTGCCTGAACCCACGGGTTAGAGACCAGTCTGGGCAACATAGCAAGACCTTGTCTCTATTAAAAAAAAAAAAAATTAGCTGGGCATGGTAGCACACACCTGTAGTTCCAGCTACTTGGAAGGCTGAAGTGGAAGGATCTCCTGAGCCCAGCAGGTCAAGGCTGCGGTGGCCATGAGCATGCCACTGCACTCCAACCTGGGCGACAGAGTGAGATTACAACTAAAAAAATAAATAAATAAATAGATGAAGAAGCTTATTGTCAACGTGAAGAACTTTCAGATTTTTACTTTCGTTGTATGCGCACACACTGCCATTCCTTTTACCCCCTAAATTCTATCCTATTAGAAGTTTTGGGTGCTTAGAAGACTTTCACTGATACTTCTTTGTAACAAAGAGATGCAATATAAATATAATTGACTTTTTTTTTTTTTTTTTGAGTTGGAGTCTCACTCTGTCGCCCAGACTGGAGTGCAGTGGCCGCTCCCTGCCACCGCAGCCTCGACCTGCTGGGCTCCGGCAATCCTTCCACCTCAGTCTTCCAAGTAGCTGGAACTACAGGCGTGCACTACCACGCCCAGCTGATTTTTGATTTATTGTGGAGATGAGGTCTTGCTTGCCCAGGCGGGTCTCAAACCCACAGACTCAGGCAATCCACTCACCTCAGCCTCCCAAAGGCACGGGATTACAGGCTGAGCCACCGAGCCCGGCTTATAATTGACTTTTTAAAAATATCCCATGACCATAGGCTCTGAATGTGAACATTTTGTTCTGGATTGACTTTCATTACAGTTATTTGTAGTATGTCTAATCAAGACAACAAAATATACCAGAAATTTTGATAAATAATTATTAAATGTAAAATTTTATTAGAAGTTCTGTCTTGAAGAGATAGATGGGCTTATCTATTGCTGTATAATAAATTTTCATAAAAATTTAGCACCTTAAAATAGCAAACATTATTTCACATGGTTTCTAATAGTCAGGAACCTGGGAGGGCTTAGCTGGGTGATTCTGACTCAGGATCTCTTCTGAGGTTGCAGTCAAGCTGTTGGCTAGCATTTCAGCCATTGAAAGCTTGACTAGGCAGGCAATCCACCTTCAGGTTCACTCACGGCCAGGCGCTGTGGCTCAAGCCTATAATCCCAGCACTTTGGGAGGCTGAGGCGAGACGATTGCCTGATCTCGTGGGTTTGAGACCAGCCTGGGCGACATGGTGAGACCTTGTCTCTACAATAAATCAAAAAATTAGCTGGGCGTGGTAGCACGCACCTGTGGTTCCAGCTACTTGGAAGGCTGAGGTGGAAGGATTGCCTGAGCCCAGCAGGTCGAGGCTGCGGTGGCTGTGAACATACCACTGCACTCCAGCCTGGATAATAAGAAAGACTCCAACTGAAAAAAAAAAAAAAAAAAAGGTTCATTCACATGGCTGTTGGCAGGAGGCTTCAGTTCTTTGCCACATGGGTCTCTACAAAAGGCTACTCACAACATAGAATTTGGCATCACTTAGAGTAATACAAGAAAGAAAGTTGACCAAGACAGAAACCATGGTATCTTTTTAAAAAACTTTATTGAGACTTAATTCACATACCATACAATCCGCTTATTTAAAATGTAAAATTCAGGCCAGGCTCGGTGGCTCAGCCTGTAATCCCAGCACTTTGGGAGGCCGAGGCGAGTGGATTGCCTGTACCCGCCGGTTCGAGACCATCCTGGCCAACTTGGTGAGACCTCATCTCTACAATAAATCAAAAATTAGCCAGGCATGGTAGCGCACGCCTGTAGTTCCGGCTACTTGGAAGGCTGAGGCGGAAGGATTCGCCGGAGACCAGCAGGTCGAGGCTGCGGTGACTGTGAGTGTGCCACTGCACTCCAGCCTGGGCGACAGAGTGAGACTCCAACTCAAAAAAAAAAAAGATTCGAGACCTGCCTGGGCAACTTGGCGAGACCTCATCTCTACAATAAATAAAAAAAATTAGCCAGGCGGTAGTGCACGCCTGTAGTTCCAGCTCCTTGGAAGGCTGAGGCGGAAGGATCTCCGGAGCCCAGCAGGTCGAGGCTGCCGTGGCTGGGAGTGGCCACTGCACTCCAGTCTGGGCGACAGAGTGAGACTCCAACTCAAAAAAAAAAAGAAAAAAAAAAAGAAAAAGAAAAGAAATGGCATTCTGATTTGCATCTCACCAATAGCTAATAATATCTAGCATCTTTTTGTCTTGTTGACCATTGTGTATCTTCTTTAGAGATCTGCCTATTGAGAATCCTTTGCCCATTTTTAATTGGATTATTTGCCTATTTATTGTTGAATTGTGTGAATTCTCAATACTAATACAAATCTCTTATGAGGTATATCCTTCTCAAATATTTTCCCAACTCTTATCTTTTCACTTTCTTGGGTTCTCTTTTTATTTTTTGATGCAGTTATTTGAAACACAAAGGTTTTCAATTTTAATGATGTCCAGTTTATCGATTATGTTCTCTGGTTGTTTATGCTTTGAAACCATTGCCTAGCCAAAATTGTGAAGATTTACATCTATGTGAGACTGATAAAAGTTTTTTAAAAGTTCAAAATCAGGAATGCAAATAAAAATATCACTGAAGATTTAAAAGTCATTATAAAGATTATAAGACATACAGATAATTGTATGTTAACAACTTTGAAAATTTAAAAGAAATTCCTAGAAAAACACAACTGAAAAAGAGCACAAGGGGAAATAAAATTAAATATTTCTATAACTAATAAAAGCAATTTAATAAATTGAAAACCTTTGCCAGGCGCGGTGGCTCACGCCTGTAATCCCAGTACTTTGGGAATTGGAGGCAAGAGGATTGCCTGAGCTCAGGAGTTCGAGACCAATCTGAGCAACACGGTGAGACCTTGTCTCTACAATAAATCAAAAAATTAGCTGGGCGTGGTGGCACATGCCTGTGGTTCCAGCCACTTGAAAGGCTGTGGTGAAAGGATCACCTGAGCCCAGCAGGTCGAAGTATAGTGGCTGTGAGCATGCCTCTGCACTCCAATCCTCCCTCAAAGAAAATACCACTTGGCTTTGTAAGTAAAAATTCCTGTTTTTACAAATTCTTCCAGATATTTTTTTTTAAAGAGCATGCATTTCCCAACTTTTTTTTATGTGATTAGCATAATCTTGATACAAAACCGAACAAAGACAGGGAAAGAAAATTATAGACTTGTTGCAAAAACCTGGGTGGGGGCGAGATGACATAAATACACTGCTCCTGGCCACTCCCAATGAAAACAGCTATGAAACTTACACAGGATGCATGGAGCAGACTCTGGAAAGTAAAAAGTGACAGGGCAAGTGGGGAAGACCAAAATAAGAAGCACTGGACTGGCAACTAGTTTACCATTTTTTATCCCCTGGTCCTCTCACCCACTTGGCCTCAGACATGGGCAAGGCTGTGGAAGTGCATGGCAAGGTGGCTCCAGCAAAGCTCCAGCTTTCTGGCTGGAGAACCAGAGACAGGAAACCCAGGGAACTGAACAGTACAAGGGAGGTCATGGAGGGAGAGGAAATTGGGAGAGTTGCCCCATAAAATTGTTACAAACTCCTAGGCTCAGCCCCGAGCTGTACTTGGGATGACATTGCATAATGATAAAGGGTCAATTCATCAAGAAGACATTGCATTTCTAAATATGTATGACAGTAACCATGATGGCCTGAAAATACATGAAGCAAAAACTGACAGAACTGAAAGGAGAAACACACAAATCCAAAATTATAGCTGGGGATTCAACACTCCCCTTCACAGAAATCTGTAGACTAGGAGGAAGAAAATCAGCAAGGATATAGAAGGGACTGGACAACACCATCAACCAACTGGATCTGACATTTATAGAACACACTGCCCAACAATAGCAAATGGACATTTTTTTCAAGTGCACATGGCATATTCACCAAGATAGACTATAAGCTAAGTCATAAAACATGACAACAAATTTAAAAGAATCAGAAGAAAATACACTGGGCTCGGTGGCTCAGCCTATAATTTCAGCACTTTGTGAGGGTTTGAGACCAGCCTGGCAACTTGGCGAGACCTTGTCTCTACAATAAATAAAAAATTAGCCGGGCGTGGTAGTGCATGCCAGCAGTTCCAGCTACTTGGAAGGCTGAGGTGGAAGGATTGTCGGAGCCCAGCAAGTCGGTACTGAGGTGGCAGTGAGCATGCCACTGCACTCCAGCCCAGGTGACGAAGTGAGACTCCAACTCAAAAAAATAAAAAAAGAATTCAGAAAATAATACAAAGTGTGTTCTCTGACCATAATGGAATTAAAATACCAAAAACAGGTCAAGTGTGGTGGCTCACACCTGTAATCCTAGCAATTTAGAAGGCTGAGGGGGGAGGATTGCTTGAACCCATGAGTTCGATTCCAACCTAGGCAACATAGAGCTTGCCTCTACAAAAATAAAAAGCGAAAAAAAATAATTAGCTGGGCGTAGTAACTCATGCCTGTATTCCCAGCTACTTGAGAGGCTGAAGTAGAAGAATTGCCTGATCCTGGGAGATCAGGGCTGCAATAAGTTGTGATCATGCCACTGCACTACAACCTGGACAACAGAGTGAGACCCTGACTCAAAAAATAAAAAATATATGTATTATATACCCAAAAAATGGTATTTATAAAAATTGTGTACAAACTTCAGTCACCTTCAAAGTACTTTTTGTTTGATGCAATAGTACTTCTACCATTTTGTTTCACCTCTTCCACGTCAGCAAAACGTTTTCCTTTGAGGACTTTTTCCATCTGGGGAAGCAAAAAAAAGTTGCTCACGGGTGAGATGAATAGGGAGGACAGGGCACAAGGGTCATGCCATTTTTAGTCAAAAACTGTTGAACACTCAGGTGTGGGCAGGTGGTTTGTGTAAATTACCCATCGTGAAATGGGCAAATGTGTTGAAAGACTCTCAAAAATAAATTCACTGAAGTCAAACAGACTCTCACAACAAGGCTAGTTGGTGCACTGATGCCAATGAACACTTAGAACACTTACCTAACAGGGGAAGCCTGTATTAGGAGGGACCG
>CAUYQG010219291.1:0-20873 GCA_963574415.1 Tarsius wallacei | reverse complement strand
GAGCTTAGCCCAAGAACAAAGTTTTACTTGAAGTCTGTCTACTCAGCTGGCTTCCTACTTGCATGTAGCATTTCCTAGGTGTGCTGTAACAGCTTACCACAAGTTAAGTGCCTTAAAACAACACACATTTATAGTATCTTACAGTTTGGAGCTCAGAATTTCAACATGAGTCTCAACGGGTTAAACCCATGGTGTCTGCAGGGTTGGATCTTTCTGGAGGCTCTAGAGGAGGACCGTTCCTTTCTTTTCCAGCTCTGGAGGCCGTCCACCTTCCTTGGCTCCTGGTCCCATCCTCCTTCCCCAAAGGAAGCAATGACCAATTGACGTCTCACCCAGTGTCTCCCTGGCACTGACTCTCCTGTCATTCCTTCCATGCTGAAGGATATTTATTCTTCTACTGGACCTCCATATAGCCCTGGAAACCTCCTTACTTAAGGTGAGTTTATTAGCAACCACACTATCCCTCGGAATGTAACAGGGCCTACCAGAAGGTCCTAGGACTGGGCAACGGGCATTTCTGGAGACCTTGTAGTGCTGCCATGCTCATGTTCCAATTTGGCTCAAGTCTTTCCAAGCGTGGTGTAGACTTGCTGTTCATCCATTTCCAGTTATCCTTCCCAGCTCAGTTTGAAGGGGGTGTGAAACAAACCTTTGTAGCGGGTCCAGTCATCCCCTATGGACTCACATTTTGAGTATGCTATTTTGCTTTATCTGTGCTCCATAAGCTACATCAGTCCATACATTTTGCCAGGAGAGGAATGGGGCACACTGAGATTAAGCCACGTGCTTAAGCTTATACATGAGTAATAGTGGGCATTTGAATTTAACCACAATTGTTTCTGACTCTAAGTCCTACAGTTGGCACACCACACATTTGAGTATTTGTATATGTGGAGGCTAAGGCAAGTACATCTTAGAAGCTAATCTGCCATGTTGACTTCTGATTGGGTTCTGGAAGGCCTCTAAAATTTCTATTTTATCTTGTGTAAGAGCAGGTTCCTTGTGTAAGAGCAGGTACTAACTGCAAATTCTGCTCTTGAGCAATTGTTCTGCATATCATTTCTGAGTCACCCCTTCTCTGTGGTATATATGCTCTGGGTCTGGGAGTGATGGCATGGATCTGCCATCTTGTCTCATCACTCTTCCCCCTTCCTTCCCCAGAGACACAGACATACCTTCTATTCTAAGTCCCTATTAAATGTTTCTTTGAGAAACTGGATTTGTCAGACTCTTTCTTCGGCCTCTCAGCTTCCTGGGCCTTTGAGGGACGTTTGCATAGACCTGCTCACCCTAGAACATCACTTTATCAGAAAGGTGAATTCTGAAGCAAGCAGAGGGATGAGTCTTTGGTAGTGGGACACTGATCATGACCTCCAGGTGGGACCAACATGTGACTGTGGCCTTTGATTTGCCTACAGACTTGCCGCTGAGCCTCTGGGGTTGAAACAAACATATTGAGAATCAGTTTCCATTATCAATCCCTCTTCAGCTCCCTAGAGGCTGAGTTTTAAAAACTAGTGGAGATCATTTCAGGGACGAACACCAGGTTATGCTGTCTCTGTCTGCTCGAGCTCATTCCATACTTATGGCATGTCTGGGAGGAAGGGTGCTCTGTCACGCCCTTTCTGTAGTTAAGGAAATTGGGCAAAAGGAGGTGATGACTTCCCACGACACTCAGTGACCCCAGAGACAGAGCAGGACTCATAGCCCTGAGCCAAGCCTGAGCCAGGTGGCCCTGCCCGAGCCCCTGTGTGAGGGACTTCTGTGGCAGCTCACCAAGTGAGCAAGTGCATGTCCCTGCCAGGTTGCCTCTCGAGGAGGCCTAGGGCACATACGTGTAACCTCCTCACTCCATGAACACTCATCGTTTGTTCTCAAGATCCCACAAGTGTCAGCAGCCACAATAGCTGATGTTGGGAGGACAGCTCATGAAAATTGTGGAGAAAATCTCAGACATGGTAGAACACCACCACTAGTTAGTAACCTAGATTTCTTTTATTTATTTATTTATTATTTTTATCTTTTTTTCCCTTTAAATTTTTATTTTAAAATAGTGGGGTACAATTCAGGGTGAGGCATACAAATATTCATTGTGTAGGTATTCTTGTTGAAGAGGTGTGCCCCCCCACCCCAGGCAGATATCGACTACTGTCAATCCCACCTCCCCATCCCCCTCCCCCAACAGTTTCCCACTGCTTTCAATCTGTTTCTTATAGCATTACGGTAGTTGTTCAAGGTCCACTTATGAGTGAGAACATGTGATGCTTGGCTCTTTGTTTCTGTGAGAGATCACTCAGTATTATAAACTCTAATTACATCCCGGTTGCTGTGAAGTTCATGATTTTGTTCTTCTTTATGGCTGCGTAATATTCCACTGTGTATAGGAACCACCTTTCTGTTATCCAGTCCTCTTTTGATGGGCAGCACAGTTGGTTCCATGTTCTTGCTATTGTGAACAATGTTGCAATTAACATGTGTGTGTGGGTATCTTTTTTATAGAGTGATTTGAGTTCTTCTGGGTATATTCCCAGGAGAGGGATGGATTGCAGGATGATATGGAAGATCGATTTTTAGAACTTTTAGGAATCGCCACACTGATTTCCACAGAGGCTGTAATAGTTCGCACTCCTACCAACAGTGTAGAAGTGTTCCCTTTTCGCCTCATCGTCTCCAGCATCTGTTATTTTTTGAGTTATTGATGATGACCATTCTGACTGGAGTTAGGTGGTATCTCAGTGTAGTTTTCATTTGTATCTCCTTGATGACTAGTGAAGCTGAACATTTTTCCATGTATCTGTTGGCTATTCGAATGTCTTCTTTTGAGAAATGTCTATTCATATCTTTTGCCCACTTTGTAATGGGGCTGTTTGTTTTTTTCTTTTTGGCACGTTTGAGTTCCTTGTAGATCCTTGATGTTAGGCCTTTGTCAGACATGGAGTTGGCAAATATTTTTTTCCCAGTCTGTGGGCTATCTCCCTGCTCTCTTGATGGTTTCTTTGGCTTTGCAGAAGCTTGTCAGTTTAATGAGGTCCCACTTGTCTATCTTATCTCTTATGGCCTGGGCACTTCTAGTTTTGGTCAGGAATTGGTTGCCAGTTCCAACTTCCATAAGAGTATCTGCTGCACTTTCTAAGGTTCTTGCAGTTTGAGGTTTTACATTTAGGTCGGTGATCCATTTAGAGTTAATTTTTGTGTATGGGGATAGGTAAGGATCCTGTTTCAATCCTCTGCATGTGGTTAGCCAGTTTTCCCAGCACCATATACTGAATAGATTTTCCTCTCCCCAGTAGCAGGTGGTGGAGGCTTTGTCGAAGATGAGTTGGTTGAGAAATTGAGGTTTTGCTTCTGGAATGTCAACTGTATTCCATTGGTCTGTATGCCTATTCTTGTACCAATACCTGACTATTTTGATTATTGTAGCTTTATAATAAAGTTTAAAGGCTGAGAGTGTGATACCTCCTGCTTTGTTTTGTTTTGTTTTGTTTTGCTGAGGATTGTTTTGAGTAACCTAGTTTTCTTATGGTAACTGGGACCATGAGAATGACTATCTCAAGATGATCCCAAACGACCTTGGATTACTGGTATGATCCTTGTCTTCACACAGTCTTGCTGGGGCAGGCTCGCTAGTTGACTTGAATTTTTTCTCATTCTGTATTTTTGTCACCCCTTCACATGGAACATCATGAAAAGCCAGGGACGGTCCTCAGAATGGGCAGGGTGGATAGAGACATAGATCAGGGATGGGCACAAGAGACAAAGGACCACAGAACACATGTGGTTCCAACCAGCCGAATTTCAGTTTATTATATTTCTACTTTCCATATCATTGCTATGACATCTACTATTGTTTCACTAAGTAAGAAACTATTTGGAGGGGAAAATGGAATTGTAAGTCAACATTACTTTTTCAAATGTTTAGATTCTTTTAAAAAATTTCAATAGCTTTAGGGGGTACAAATGGTTTTTGGTAACATGGATGCATTATTTAGTTGTGTAAAAGTATGGGCTTTAAGTGTACCCCTCACCCCAACTAATGCATATGGTGACCAATAGGTAATTTTTCATTCCTTCCCCCTTCCTACCCTCCCTTTTTGTGTCTCCAATGTCCATCATGTCAGTCTACATGCCTTTGCACACTCTTAGCTTAGCTCCCACCTATAAATGAGAACATACAGCATTTGATTTTCTGTTCTTACGTTACTTCACTTAAGATGAGGGTCTCCAATTCCATCCATGTTGTTGTGAAATACATTATTTTGTTGTTTTTAATGGCCAATTAGTATTTTTTATATATGTGTGTGTGTGTGTGTGTGTGTGTGTGTGTGTGTGTGTGCATATTCCATATATATACCACATTTTCATTAAGCAGTGGTCAGTTGATAGGCATTTAGGTTGATTCCACATCTTTGCAATTGTGAATTGTGCTGCGATAAACATATATACAAGTACAGGTGTCTTTTTTGTATAATGAACTTTTTTCCTTTGGGTAGATACCTAGTAGTGGGATTGCTGGATAGAATGGTGGATCCACTTTTAGTTCTTTGAGAAATCTCCATACTGATTTCCACAGAGGTTGTACTAATTTCACTCAACGTTGCTAATCATCAGAGAAATGCAAATTAAAGCCACACAGAGATACCACCTTATGTCACTCAGTGTGGCCATTACAAAAAAAATCAAATGCTTAAATAGAGTCTTCTAGTATTTTTTAAATGACGTTAGGGGTTTTTTAAACATATTAAATTGTGGGTCTTGCTTTTCTGTGTGCTGATTAGGGAAAAAAGGGGGTTACATATTTTCAGATGCACAAGTTTAGATAAATCCAAAAATGATTCATTTGTTGAATTTGTATTGTATAAAAATCTCTACTACAAGTTATGTTACCTGAGGCCTCACACAAGTGAGATGGATTACCCTGCATGCCAGACCTAGTGCCTGGGGTCTGGCTCACACCACAGTGCCAAGCCACCAAGATGAACTCACTCCCTGGCATATCTGTTGTAAACTACAGACATCATGGTGCAGATTAGCTCTTTACTAGGACAAGTCTCCACTGAGGGGCAAAAACAGTTAAGAAAGTTCTAGTCATTCCAAACAAATGTTATTTATTGCTTTCAGTTGAACAAAATATAAGCTCCCTCTTATTTTCTGTCAGGTTGTCAGGGTTTAACATCTACTAGCCTCACCCCTGGTCTAATGCAACGTGAGTGTGAACTCCTGTAGAGCATGGTTTTTGAGAATTGGGTTGATTAATGCCACCGAAAAGAAGCCAGCTGTTTGCTTCATGTGCTCTGACGTTCACTTGTTCCTGGTTGTGCAAGTTGCACTGCCATTTCCTCTGTAGTGTGTGCGTGGAACAGGTGTCCTCTGAGTTCAAACTCACTCTTCACCTGTTAGTGTGTAGTCCGTCCACACAGTACTGAAGAACATATGCTCAGCATCACCAGTAGTACCTGACCATGGGATCCCCTTCTGTGTACGTAAGCAGAGGATCATAGGGGAGGATCATAGGATTCCCTGAGTATCCTGGACAGTGAGGGTTGGGGGCATGAGTGAGCCCTCACTGCCCTGAGAAACCATAAAGGAGAAGAGTGGCTGGCCACTAAGAGATTTGGCTGAGGCTGGCATATACTTTGCTTATAAAAGTCAACAGGACTCTCGGGACTGTGAAGGCCTCAGGGCAAAATGGAGTGGATCCTTGTTTTGGCAGATGCCACTATTAGTTCATCAACTTTTAGTGGGACATTTGTTGCAAATCAATTAGGCGACTGCGTTAGGTAGACTGAGGCAGCCCTGCTCTCCTGAGACTGCAGCCAAATCACAGGCCTGGGATGTCCCACAGTATCTCACCCATTTTAAGGTTTTCACCTCGGATAGCCTCCACGGAATAATGGCGAATCTCATTAGCCTCATGTTTATCCTGATGTCACTCCACTGGTGCCATTTTAACTGCATCTAGGACACTATCTGCTGTCACCGAAAGCCCCACCTGCTCCTGGCAGGTGCTTTCTGACAAATCTGAGTGACGTAGTACTGCCTTTGTTGCTAAATCCTGAGCTTGCACCAAGTCTCTGGGACATCTCAGGTCTGAGATAAAGGTTGATGATGATTTTTAGGGTGAGGGGAGGAGCCATTTTTCTATGAAAGCTACCATAGTCGCTGAAGCTATTGAGGGCTTTCAACTCGGGCAACACGACTAAACCAGTGTCAGGTTAACACACGTATTTCATGGTGAAATGTAGAAATGCTGACCTCAAAGGATGCTATCCCACTGACCCCAGGTGTTCGTCACATTTTGAGAGTGAAGAATTGGTAGTAATGGCATTGGGTCTGATATTTCTGGTTGTGTTCTCATTCTTAATTTTCTAACACAAAATAAAATAAAGATGATGGCATAATTTTGCTTTTGAAATTTGACATCATTTTATAATTATAAATTCAGGATGTAAAATATGTGCTTTTTTTTTTCAGATTCTTTTTGTTCCCCTGCCCTTCCCTGGGTTAGGACACTCTCCCCAGAGGGCAAAGGGGCTCAAATCTTTGCATCTAAAGAACAAAGAGGTGCTTGCTGTATTTGAACTTCGCAAGACTGAATTCTTCTGGTTTTTATTGTCAACAAAAATAGAAATTGAATACAAGTATAAATAGTATCAAACATTGATCAAAAAGTAGGTAATTCATGACAACTCTATTAAAAAGTAAATACTTATGTACAATTTGGTTCCTTCTCACAAAAATTAAGACTTAGTCATTGTTTTAATTTTATTGTTTCAACCTTTCTTTCTTTTGGTCACTGAAAATTTTAAATCTAGTCAAAAACTCCACTTTGCATTTTATAGAAACCAGAGTTTTAGGTTTCATTATGTTAAAATCTTTATGACTCGTGAATGTAATTTTATAAAATGTAATTTTGTTAATAAAAGACTATAACCCATCGTTATTGAATCAATTGTGGCTTAATATTTGTGGTTTTAATTTGAAAACTACAGAAGAAGAGCATTTTTACTTCTTGTTTGATACAATTGCACAGTTGTAAGAAATAATACAGAAAGATCCTGTGTACTCCTCCTTCAGTTTCCCCCAATGGGAATATTTTCATTAATTATAGAACAGTGTCACTACCAGGAATCCGCCATTGGTGCAACCCAAGCATCTTATTCCGATCTCACAGTTTTACACGCACATGTGTGTATGCATGCATGGGTGTGTGTTTGGTTCTCTGCAATTTGAAAGGGATAGCTTCAGTCTTTCACTTATGCTAGCAGTAGATTGAGCTGAAGAAGTTTTTCTCTATTCCTAGTAGGTGAGAATTTTTAACATAAATGTGTGTTAGATTTTGTCAAATTCTTATTTCTGGATCAATAGATATGAGCATATTATTTTTTTCTTAGGCTGTTCGTATGGTGGTTCCTTTGGTAGATTTTCAAATATTAAACAATCCTAGAATCTCTTGAATAAATTTAATTTGGCCATGGTATATAATTCTCTTAATGCATTATCAGCATTATTGGAATCAATTTGCTAATACTATTATGAAGATTTTTGTATCTAGATTCATCAGATATATTGGTCTATAGCTTTTTCTTTTTTGCAAGCTTTTGTCTGGTTTTGGTTCACTGCAAAATTTGGCTCATAAAATGTGTTTTGAAGTATTCACTCTTCCTCCTTATTATGGAAGAGATTGCATTCAATGTTAATTCTTTTTCAAATATTTGGAAAAATTTTCCAGTGAAATACTCTGGGCCTTGAGATTTAATTTTTGAAAACTTTTAAGTTATACATTCAATTTCTATAATGTTTATAGATTCTTCAGATCATCTCTTCTTTTTTTTTTTAAAGCAGGATTTATTGAGAGAACAGAAAAGCTCCCACAGTGGGAGGGGACCCAAGAGGGTTGCCCCAGACTATCTCTTTCATCTTGGTAGAGTTTTGGTAAATTTGGGGCTTTAATGAGCTGGTCTGTTTCTCATTAGTTATTGAATTCGTAGGCATAATATTGCTTGTAATATTCTATGATCAATTTAATGGCTGAAGGAGATGTAGTGATATCCCTGTTTTACTCTTGACATTGGTAATTAATCTTCTCTCTTGTTAAGTTTCTCAATATTTATAGAATATATAGTTATTGATTTACTTAAGAATCATTTATTTTGTTTTATTCATTTCCTTTGCTGCCTTCTTGGTGTCAAATTCATTGATTTTCTTTAACTTTTTATTATTTACCTTCTTCTGCTTGCTTTAGTTTATTTTTCTTTCCTTTTCTAGTTCTTGAGGTTGGAATTAAGATTGCTAATTTACTTTTTAAAACTGTATGCAGTTAGTGCTATGAATTTCCCTCTCAGCACTGTTTTGGCCGCACCTTATAGATTTTGATATATTGCATCTAATTTTCACTTGTTGCTGTTTTTCTTTCTTTTTTTTTTAATGTACACATTTGGGATTATTTTTACTGATAGATTTATCCCTTAATAATAGCATGTTATAGTTCTTTTTTTTCTAGTGAATTTTTTGTTCGGAAGTCTACTCCATCTGATATTAATACAGACACTCCTGCTTTTTAAAAAATAATGTTGTTCTATGATATATCTTTTCCCATCCTTTACTTTAAAACTACATACGATATATTTGAAATGAGTTACTTACACATAGACTGGATCATGTTATCATTTTTTAAAAACTCAGTCTGCTAATCTCTGTCTCTTAATTGTTATATTTAGACCGTTTGCATTTATGGTAAGATTTGATGTGTTCAGACTTAAATCTTCCATTTTATTGTTTGCTTTCTGTTTCTCTTTCTATTACTCTTGTCTTGCCTTCCTGTGAGTCACATGAAAATTTGTAAAGAATATATTTTGAGGCATTTATAGTGTTTTAAAATATATTGCTTTGTATAATTTTTTTAGTTGTTACTCTGGATACTATAATGTACATGTGTATGTTGTCACATTCTATTGGTATTGGTGCTTTACTACTTTGAGTATGATACAGTCAACTTACTTTCATTTTTATTACTGTATTCCTTTTAAAATATAATTGTCTTAAATGTCTAGCATGACTTGTCAAGGAAATGCAAATCAAAACCAAAATAAGATTCTACTTTAGTCAGAATAGCCATTATTTAAAAATCAAAAAACAATAGAGACTGATGTAGATGTGGAGAAACAGGAATGTCTTTATACTGTTGGTGGGAGTGTAAATTAGTACAACCTCTATAGAACTCGGTATGGAGATTTCTCAAAGAACTAGAAGTAGATCTACCATTTGATCTAGCAGTCCCACTAGTAGGTATCTACCCAAAGGAACAGAGGTTGTTATGTAAAAAAGACACCTTCACCTGCATGTACATCACTGCACAATTCACAATTGCAAAGATGTTGAATCAACCTAAATGCCCATCAACTGACCAGTGGATAATGAAAATGTGGTATATATACACTATGGAATACTATTCAGCTATCAAAAGGAATGAAATAATGTCTTTTGCAGCAACTTGGATGGATTTGGAGGCCATCATTCTAAGTGAACTAACTCAGGAACAGAAAGCCAAACACTGCATTTTCTCACTTATAAGTGGGAGCCGAGCTATGCGTTTGTTATGCAAAGGCATAGAGAATGGTATAATATGGACATTGGAGACTCAGAAGGGGGAGGGAGGGAAGGAATGGAGGGATGAAAAATCACCCATTGCGTTCAATGTACACACATGGGGGTGTTGGGTACACTTAAAGCCTACACCAAAAACTATTTGTACCTCCTAAAGTTATTGAAATAAAGAAAAACATGAAAAAAGTCTTAATGATCTCCTGCACATACAATGATCACCATATGAGCTGGTGTTATGATTTTTTGCTTCAACCACAAAATATAATTTAAGAAATTCAAGGAAAAGTAATATACTATATTTACCCTATTTTTTTAATCCATTTCAGTGCTTATCTTTCCTATCGAAAGTTCCAACAATTCTTTTTTATTTATATAACTTCCTTTAGCTATTCTCTAAAGGTAGTTTTGCTAGTGACACCCTTTTCTTCCTCTTAAAATGTCTTTATTTTTCCTCATTCCTGAAGGATATTTTTGAAGGATATAAAATTAATGGGTGACAGTATTTTCGTTGGCACTTGAAAAATATTCAACTGCTTCCTTCTGGCTGACTTCTATGGTTTCAGATGAGAAACAGTCTGTCATTTGAATTGGCGTTTCCCTGTAAGTTATGTGTCATTTCTCTCTGGTTGCTTTCAAGATGTTTTTGTTTATCTTTAGTTTTCAGAAGTTTAATTATTATATACCTTGCCATGGATTTATCTCATTTTGTATTCACTCAGCTTCTTGAATATTTGTGGGTTTTTTCTTTCTTTCTTTTTTTTTTAGTTCTTTAAATTTTTATTTTCATTTTTTTTAATACACTCTCCTTTCCATCTAGGATTGTGATGGTAAGCATGTCAACTCTTTGGTTATTGTCACACAGGTCCCTGATCGTCTTTTTGTTTTTCAACCCTTTTATTCTCTCTGTTGTTTAGATTACATAAATTCTAATGTCCTGGCCTCAAGTTCCTTAATTCTATTCTCTGTAATTTCTGTTCTATTATTGAGCCTGTTTTAAATTTTGGTTATTACATTTGCTGACTCTGTCATTTCATTTGGTTATTTTTTATGACATCTATTTATTTGTTGAGATTTTCCACTTTTCGGCTTGTTTCAAGAGAATGTGTAATCACTATTCAAACATTTTTATGATGGTTGCTTCACAATTCCTGTCAGATAATTCCAACATTGGTTCATTTCAGTGATAGTGCTTACTCTCCTTTCTCATTTGAGTTCTGTCTTCCTTGTGTCTTTTTATGAGGAGTGAGTTTTGATTGTGTGCTGGACATTTGGAGATTCTGGATCCTACTTAGTAATGCACATTGGCAGGCAGTACCCCTGTTGAGATATTGCACAAAGATGGGTGAGTGTGTAAATTTAGTGTTCTGCCAGGACCCCAGCCCCTGGTCCTGACACCCCAGGCCACAGTGGGTACCAGATATACTGCCTTGTTGCATCCGAGTGAGTGGGATTTGACACTGCTCTAACTCTTTCCAAATATTACCTCCCCCAAGTTTCCTTTTCCAACTCACATTCTTATCCCTCTCACGGAAGAAGGAAGCTCGACTTTTTGAAGGGGATACTGAGTTTCTTCTAAGAGTTCAGTGTCTCCTGTGCTTTCTGTAGATTTCCAGTCACAGAGAAGTTTCACCATCCATTCCTGGTCCCACTGACGACTTCCCAGTGAAAGTGAGCAGCAACTCTTACCATCTTGTTGCCTCTGCATGGGGCATGAGCTTAGCTCCTTGTGGGTGACACCAGGAAGGTGGATGTGAGAGCAGCCACTGTGGTCTGTGACTGAAGGGTAAACACAGCAGCTCCACCCCCTCTCAGCACCACCGTTACTACCACAGTGGGGGTTAGCACTGCCCACTCTGCTGGGAATATAGAGAGCCTGCGTCCTGCTAGCTCTGTGACACTTTGGTGGGCATGTGTGTTCCACTGGTGTTTGGAGCAGAGAGGTATCACCAAAGTGCCTTTCTGTTCTCTAGAGTTGCCCTCTTCCCAGTCCCTCTCTCTGTCATGGGAAATAGGCTTTTCCTGGATTTTTTTTTTGTCTATGCCTGTTGGAATCTCCAGCCTAGAGGTTTCCACAGCATCCTGGCTAGGACACATGGATGTGATATGGAGACCCCGGGATCTGCCCCTGGCCATTCCTCACATCCTGGGGACCCTCCTCTGCCATCTCCCCTCTACCATCTGGAGTTTTCTCTGTTTATTAGTTGTATTATGTTCAGGGATTTTAGTCATAATAATGGATCTGGGAGGAATGGTTGTTCCATCTTGGTGGAATTCTATGTTTAAGAAGAGCTATTAGCAGCCGGGCTCGGTGGCTCAGCCTGTAATCCCGCGCCTTGGGAGGTTGAGGTGAGTGGATTGCCTGAGCCCACGGGTTCGAGACTCACCTAGGCAACTTGGTGAGACCTCATCTCTACAATAAATCAAAAATTAGCCGGGCGTGGTAGCGTGCGCCTGTAGTTCCAGCTACTTGGAAGGCTGAGGCGGAAGGATCGCCAGAGCCCAGCAGGTCGAGACTGTGGTGGCCGGGAGCGGCCACTGCACTCCAGTCTGGGTGACAGAGTGAGACTCCAACTGAGAAAAAAAAAGAGCCATTTGTAAGTTTCTTCTGAAATTAAAATGCTTTGCTTTATTGGATGATTTCAGGGACGGTGGCTCTTTGTTTTATCTCTGATTAGCCTTCGATTTGACATTGCTCTAACTCTTGCCAAAGACTACCTCCCCTAAGTGTTTCCTTTTCCACTCATATTCTTATCTCTTGTATAGAAGAGGGAAGCTTGACTTCTTGAAGGGGATACTGAGCTTCTCCTAAGAGTTCAGTGTCTCCTGTGCGTCCTGCAGATTTCCAGCCACAGAGAAGCTTCACCATTCATTCCTGAGCCCAAGGCCACAAAATGTCATCTCAAAAGACAAAGTGAAATCACATGTAAACTTAGTGGCTGTAAGGAATACCTGCTGATGCCCAACTGAGTGGATAGGCAGTCTACAAGCCTTCCTCTTAGAAGCACAGTGTTTTAAAAGTTCTTCTATCAAAATCTTCTTCAAAGCCTCAATTCCTAAGCCCTCAGCAACCTCAATCTGGATAGGCCCAAGAGTTGTAGAACTGAGTTTTGAGTGTCCTTGGAAACTTCCACCTGAGGGTCTGATGGCATCACATCCCGGTGCGTCTTTTGGATTGCCCAGTTTTATGTTTTGATATGTGTGGTCCTTCCCAGGACTCTCTAGGAAGCTTTCTGGGCTTGTCTTTTGCTTTACAGTCTAGAGCGTCACTCAAATTTACATCTCTATTTTCAAACTCTGAAAATCTTAAAAAATTGATTAGATGGATATACCTACAATAGAGCTTAAACTCTCCTTTCCTAACACTCATACATGGTTACACATGTGTACACTCACATGTACACATGGACATGCAACACACACTCACATGCACACACACATGCACATGCACACACGGACAGACCGTGCACTCACACAGACACAGTATTCACAAATATGGACATATACACACACATACTTAGCAAACCTGTTTCTCCATTGAGTCTTCTCCCCAGACACCACAACCTCCTCACCATAGGTCACGGCTGGCCGGTGATGGTCCCTCCTGACGTCCTTCCCTGCTCTCCTCACCTCCATCTGGTGGAAACATCATGCTGTTTAAACATTTGTCAATCTCGTCCCTTTCTCCTAACACACCGTCCACATCCTTGTTATCTGCAGTAGATCTCAATGGTGTATGCACAACCAGAGTCTCTGGTTGTGGTCCATCCTGCACTCACTGTCAAGATAATCTTTTGAACAAGTTATTCTCACATTTTTTCCCCACGCCTAATGTCATGGGCAGGTAACCATCTACATGCTGAGATGATAAAGGAAGGCATGCAGAAGTGATCCTGGAGGTCCATGTGACCCAGACTAGGGTGGAGATGTGAGAGTGTTGTGGGGAAAGAAGCAGGATGTGGGATGTGAAATGGGGACTATGGAGTTGGGGGATGTGGGGTGAGGGAAGTGGAATGTGGGGTGTGGGTGTAGGATGTGGGATGAAGGACATGGGACGTGGGGAGTAGGGGTGTACAGATATTTGATACGGAATGTTGCATTATGTGATAAGGAATGTGGGGTGTGGATAGTGGTGAAGAGTGAATGCGGGTTGTGAGATGTCAAATGTGGGGTGTGTGATGTGGTATATGGGTATGGGATGTGGGGTGTAGGAAGTGGAATGTGTGATGAGGGATGTGGGATGTGATACGTTTGCTGTAGGATGTGAGATGCAAGACGTGGGATGCGGCATGTGAAGATGGGATTTAGGATGCGGGATATGGAAAGTGGGATGTGCAATGAAGGCAATGGGATGTGGGTGAAGAATGTGAGGTATGTGATTTGAGATGTAGACAGTGATTTGTAGGATGTCGGTTTTGAGGTGTGGGGTATAGAAAGGAGGGTGTAGGATGTGGGATATGGGATGTGATATCTAGAGATACAATATGTGGGATATGGGATGTCATAAGTGGAATGTGGGAAACCGGCGTGTGCAATTTACAATGTGGAGATATAAGATGTGGAAGGTGAAGTGTAAGACGTGGGAATGTGTGATGTGAAGTGTGAGGTGTGGGATGGATGTGGCAAGTGGGAACGCGGGATGTGGAGATATTTGACGTGGAATGTTGCATTATGCAATGCGAAATGTGAAGTGTGGGTGGTGGTGATGAATGGATGTGGTATGTGAGGTGTCGAATGTGGGATGTGTGATGTGGTATATGGAAATATGGGATGTGGGGTACAGGATATGAGAAGTGGGATGGGAGAAATGATATGTGGGATGCGGAGTAGTGGGGTGTGGGATGTGGGATATGGACATATGGGATGTGAGATGTGGAATGTGGAGATATGGGATGTGGAGGGTGAGAATGTGGCTCTTTGGGAATAAGGAATTTGGTATGTGGAATGAGCAAATTGAGATGTGGGATGAGGCATGTGTGGTGTGGAGTGCAGGGTATAGGGTGTGGGGTGTAGGATGTCAGTAAGTGGTCATGTGGGAATGCTGACCAGGTTGTAGGGGACCCGATCTGGATGTGGCGACAGAGGAGATTTCACACCAGGACAGCGCAGGGTCCATAGTCTTCAACACGAGGATGGACAACATCTGTCTTTCACTGCCCTGTCCATGGCAGCATAGCCATGTTGTGGGGCACCCATGTGGGACATCAGGGCTGCATGGAGGGTACACACAGGTGTGGTTGTATCTCAACTCCAGGGATGGCCTTGACCTGGTGCTTCTGCCTCCCCAGGGACCACAGAGGAGGTGGGGAGAAGAGGGGAGAGGCCCTGAGAGCTGAAGCGTGAGGGCTGCGGTCCCTTCCACTGTCAAGGGCTTTCTAGTCTCACTAGCAGGGACTCAGAGTCAAGGTCAGTCCACAGAGAAAACAATAAAGTTACTCTTATCTTCTTTCTCACACGGTTGATTTGTCATAAGTAGATGCAGGTTTTTTTCTTTTCCTGTGAATTATAAATTAAATGCTAAACTATCTATACTAACAAACAGCAACAGGACCCTGGAGAGCAGAGTGATAAGAGGTGACTGCCCCATGGAGCAGTGACCCGGGAGATTTCCGAGGAGTCTGAGGTGTTCTGGAGACTGGGCATCCCACTGGGATGTTGAGGTGCTGAGGGTCATGCTGAGGCTCTATGGGTGAGGGCTTCTTGGTACCCACAGAAGCTGGGGCAGAACAGGGTGTAGGTTGCATGGTGGGGGCAGAACTGGGAGTTAGTGCTCATGCATTTTCCCCACATGCAACGCTATAGAAGCCACAAAATGACACAAAAATATGTGAAAACCAAACCCACACAGTGTGACAGCAGAAAGCTCAGGCCCTTGACACAGGAGGTCATGATGGACTCATGGGACCCTGCTGACCCCTCCCTCGCTTAGATTCCCAGCTGATCTAGGCTTCTCATCACCTGCTTGGGGAGATTAGTAGGCAGCCACAGCACAGCTAGCGAGTCGGAGGTGAAATCCAGTAGCCGTGGCTCGTGACAGCATTGCGTCAGCCCCCACTGCATAGCCCTCACAGAAAAAAGAGACTAAAACTGGTGGATGGAAAACTGCAGGCTGTGACATCCAGGCTCAGGGAAGTGCCCACTGTATTTCAGCATGGCTAAATCATGTTCAGGAGCATCTACTTTGGAGGGCAGAAGGCACAGACCTCACTTCAGAAACACTTGGCAGAAAAATGATGAGCCCTCAAGGGAATCATGTCACCAGAAAACTCATCGGATCCTCAAACTCCTCGGCAGAAGACAAACGAGGCTTCCTGAAAGTCCTTGCAGGTGTGCATGCAGGCCTGTCATCACATGCATGACAGTGGTCTGAATCAGGGATGGGTATGGGCCTGAATTAGGGACTGGAGGAGGCACAGTGCTCACGGGCACAGGCCTTGGGCATTCATTTCCAGATCACATCATGCAGAGACTTCCCAACTCTCTGACCCTCCCAGAGGCATGATTCTTCCAAAATATGGATGGAAATAAAGAATTTCTGAAAACGGGCAAAAATGGCTTCTCTCTGGGCAAGCTCTGTGGCGTGAACGTGGCATACACACTGATGACAGCTTTCAGGAGTCTGAAAAGGAGGGGACCTGAGCTGGGAGCCACACTGACTTCTTGGCCAGCAGGAGATGGAGTGTGAAACAATTTTAGGCTCTTGTGAAGTTAGTGGCGCATCCATGCATTGCATTAACTCTGGTTGCCAGTGCTCAGGATATGGGCTTTCTTCCGGGGCTGGAACTCGTTTTCTCCCACTTCCAAATGAGTCTAGGTGATGCTTACTTAGAGTGAAAATTTCTTCACATTATTTTGTTAAAAATGCATTCTTTATGAGTGCAGAATCAGGAAAATGTATATTTATCACTATTATAGAGCTAACAGGAAATGAGTAGGAGTGCCTGCGTCCCAGTCAGTGGGTAAAGTTCCTTTAAGTCTCTGTCTCCTTGGTCAAGGACAGAGAGGCAAGTTCATAAAATAGACAGTAGGACCAAGATGAAAGCATGTGGGTGGTGTCACCTAGGAGGGCCCGTCTGTTGACAGAGTCTCTGGAGATGTGCTTGGTCATGACTTTACATTCCTGCCTCAATTCTTTCTTTCTTTCTTTTTTTTTTTTGAGTTATGGTCTCTGTCACCCAGGCTGGAGTGCAGTGGCATGATCACGCCTCACCCCAGCCTCAATTTCCAGGCTCAGGCGATTCTTCCACCTCAACTTCCCAAATAGACGAAACTACAGGTACGTACCACCGTGCCTGACCAATTTTTTTGTAGAGATAAGGTCTTACTATGTTGCCCAGGCTGGTCTTGAACTCCTGGGCTCAAGAGATCCTCTTGCCTTGGCTTCCCAAAGTGCTGAGATTACCGGGATGAACCATTGCTCCCAGTCTTGCCTCAGTTTTTTAACATCAGTTCTATCATGTCTGGGTGTCAGTTGATTGCATAGAGCTTGCCATAGGCCTGGGACACGTAAATCCAACCTCACGGGAGTGGCCTCTGTCCCTGTACCCTCCTTGACTTGGACCACTTGGCACCTGACTCCATGCAAAGTCTCTCAGGGTTCCTGCCTTGAGGGGGCTGTGACACAGAGCTGGTGAGTCCCCACCTAAAATTGCATAGAAAAGCCTCACCTTGCCAACCGCCATTATTCTTTAAAAAGTGAGTCACTCTGCTAGGAAGCTGCCCCTGCTCACCCCTTTCTGATGAGGACGCTAATTACAGTGATTACGAAGGAGAGTGGCACATGGTTGCTACCTGCCCTCTCGCTGCCCGGAGAACAAATGCCAGGAATGACAGACACAGCTCTGTCCCTACCCGGCAGCCAGCGGGGCCAACCCTGACCTATCGGCTCTGCTCATTAGCAGCCCCGGTCACCAGGACTCGGGCTCCTCAATCATCCCCTGCCACCCCGTGCTGCCACGCATGGAGACAAACGATGTGCTGCCAGGGAGGCCGGGGGTCAGATATGAGCCATGCATTGCTGGGGGCCGTGGAGACAGTGGCAGGGTCACCGGGGGGCCAGGCCTTTGTGGCAGGCTGTGTGTGCAGGGAAGCTGTCTGAATGCACTGAGCGCGGTACCCACTGTGTTTTTGTTTTCTCCTTGAACTGGAATGCCCGACACAGTTTCTGTTTTCTCTTTACATTTGGTGCTGGGAGTGAGCAAGAGAGCCGTGGGGATCTGCTCAGTTCCCTTCCTAATGTTGCAAGGCTCACATTCCTAGCAAGACGGGTACTGCCTTGTAGGCTGGTTCCCCGGCTGGGCTCGGAGACTCGCTGCGAGTGTCTGGAAGGCTGGGAGGTATCAGCGTCTCCACCACCTTCCAGTGAGCTGTGTACGGCCTCGGAAGACTGACAGGCTGGAGCGCCCGGTGCCAGTGTAAATGAGCCCATTCATTTCCTGCCGCTGGCATATGGCGTGTCATTGTCCACGGTCACTGAGGCAGAAGTGATGCAATTTGTTGGCATGTCCTGCTGCAGAACAGATATCTGTCCCACTGAGCCCCAGAAAACAACAGAAGCCACGAAAGGGCAGCCTGAAACTTCACAGCTTCATCATGCCGCACACGGCCCAGGGATGAAGGCGTCACACTGTCCTACTTCTGTGCCCGCCATGGAGAAGGGAGAGGCAAAGGAGCTTTAGAACCCTCACCTCTCTCTCTAACCACCAAGCATGCCACCTCGTGAACACCTGAAACCTTCTCAGGACAGTATTTGGACAGTCTTCCTTCTGCAAGTCCAGTTCTACTGCCCCTCTCCCCTGACAAAAACAAAACACAACAAGCAACAAATATGCAATGAGGACTTAAATATGTCTTTGGTAACAGGGTGCAAGATCCTGACTCCTATTGAAAAGAGCACATCCTTTTCTGGCAGGGGAGGGGGGTGGGATTGACAGTTAAGGGGAACTGATAGGGGAGGGAGTGGCATACCTCATCAACAAGGATACCTGCATAATCAACGTGTGTATACCTAACCCTGAATTGTAACCTCTGTCTTTATAATAAACAAATTTAAAAATACATGCAAAAAAAAAAGAAAAAAGAAAAAAGAAAAAAGAGCACGGATGCTCCTGAAAGGGTGTAGTCATTGTTTCATTGGGGTGGGGGAGGGAGTGGTATCTCATGTCTGCCTCAGAAAAGTCAGAATGGAACGCGGCCTTGCAAGGTCTTTTTTTTTTTTTTTTTTTTGAGTTGGAGTCTCACTCAGTCACCCAGACTGGAGTGCAGTGGCCGCTCCCGACCACCGCAGCCTCGACCTGCTGGGCTCTGGCGATCCTTCCACCTCAGCCTTCCAAGTAGCTGGAACTACAGGCGCGCGCTACCACGCCCGGCTAGTTTTTGATTTATAGAGATGAGGTCTCGCCAAGTTGCCCAGGCAGGTCTCGAACCCGCGGACTCAGGCAATCCACTCACCTCAGCCTCCCAAAGGCGTGGGATTACAGGCTGAGCCACCAAGCCCAGCGCCTTGCAAGGTCTTAATGAGGTTCTCGTCCCCTTGGAGTTTGGATTTTACAGACAAATTGTTTTGAATGTCTGAGCCAGTTTGAAAATAGGCAGAGGCACTTTGTCCCACATGGTTTGGATTTTCACAAGAAGGATGATAACACACTAAAACCCAAGGCTGACATGATCTGTCCCATGATGGATTTGAGCAGGACCTAACAATTATTCACATGTTATGGTAAAATAGGTAACCCTTGTGTATGTCTTTTTTTTTTAACTGATGCGTGTTTATGGCAGAGAGGAATTCCAGCCAGTCTGCCAATGAAGACAGCATACATATCAGCACATGGATGAAATTCATATAGAAAGATAGGGCCCACTTTGTGTATCTAGGGGACCTAGGGTAAGCAGCTCATCTGCTTGAGTTAGAAAGCTGACAAGAATCTGCAGCCATCCAAAAAAAAAAAAACTTTCTCATTTTCATGCTCACTTATGCAAGAATAGATTGTCCGAGAAGATTTCAAGGGTCCTTCTAGCTCTGAAATTATTTAACTTGATACCTGGCGACTCCTCTTCACCCTTTATTAAGAGTGCTTGAATGGCCATAGGTGTTTTGTGCCTGTGACACACTGCTACCTTACATCGAGGAAGACTGGATCGGTCATCAGCTTTGGACTTCACAAGTTAAACACCCTGTGAAATGTTATGGAGATGGGTGAAAGACACGAGCATGTGGCGGGTCATCGATGTGAATCTCATAATTCAGGAGCTGACACTGGAATCTGAGACCAAAGGCCCAATTAGGGTTTTTTTGAGAAACCCGTCACAGAGTAGCAGCACAGATGTTAGAAGTGTCTTTAGCATTGGAGACTTTTCTCTCTATTCTTACTAATATCACAGTGAATAGAGCTATTTGCAGAGAGGTGCTTAAAGAGGCACTTTGACTAATTCATACAGATACATTTACCTCCAGAGATGAAAGAACAAGGTAAGTAAGTTAACTTTCAGCTTAAGAAAACGAATGTAGGAATAGACCATTGCAACTAACATTCTCAGAAAACTGTTTTCCATATAAGAAAAGTGAGAAATCCCTCCATTTTGTGAAAGATATTCCAATTTTATTTCTTCTTCTTCCTCTTCTTCCTCTTCTTCCTCTTCTCCTTCTTCTCCTTCTTCTCCTTCTTCTTCTTCAGACAAGGCCTCACCTTGTCACCCAGGCTGGAGTGCAGTGGCACAATCACAGCTCTCTGCAACTTGACATCCTGGGCTTAGACGATCCTTCTGCCTCAGCTTCCCAAGTAGCTGTGACCGCAAGGGTGTGCCACCATGCTCCAATAATTTATTGATTTTTAATTTTTTTGTAGAGTTGAGGTCTCACTATGTTGCCCAGGATGGTCTTGATCTCCTGAGCTCAAGCAATCCTCCTGCCTCAACTTTCCAAAGTGCTGTGATTATAGGCATGAATCACTTTGCCTGACCCCATTTCACACATTCCTATTGTAAAAAGAGGAAAGCAATGGAAAAGGGAAGGCATGAAGATGAACTATGTTTAAGTTGGGAGCCAGTTACAGACAGGAGAAAAATAAACAAATATTTATCAATTACCCCATGTGTTCTGAGAGCTAGGATTCTAAGAATGAACGGACAGACATTCTTGCCCTTGGAGCTGAGGTCTTGTGAACAGGCCCTCTGCTCTGGGAAGCTAAAGGAGCAATACTTTCCCTGTTCCTCCCACATGCACAACAACAACCCAGACATTACAATTTTAGCAAACCTACCAAGACCCTGAGTGT
>CAUYQG010219289.1:0-19126 GCA_963574415.1 Tarsius wallacei | reverse complement strand
GCAGCCCAAAGCAGGGGTGAAGTGTTGACAGACAGATCTGCTTGGAGTGGCCATATCAGATCTACCTGATCTACGCTTTTCCTCATTGATTTCTCGTCTGTCTGCCAGGCCAGAGCCTCTCTGGGATCATAACAATAAAACAGCTATTAAGGAAATAGCAAAGCCTGATAAACGTGCGTGCACCTCCCGCTCGAAGCGTTTATGTGTGCTCTCTCAATCACCGGAAAGCGCGGCGGGAGCCATTTCTGATCTGTGTGTCAGGCTGTGCAGGGTGCCCCAAGAAGGTTTCCCTGGTTATGACTTCCTTGAGCGCATGAGTCTCCATACTTCTTGACTTCACGATAGTCCGTAACTAGATGCGTTCTTTGCCTGTGAAGATAGCCCTGAGGGGTTGGGTTTGAGAAAATCGTAGAGAAAAAGAATGGGTGATGCTTAGGGAAGACGTGAGTGAGGAGAGGCTGGTGAAGATGGACCTCGGGGTCAGGGCCTCCAGTGCCTGGGCTGCTTATGTGGGGTGGGGGGGACCCTGTAGAACTCACGGTGGGGGAGGTGGGGATCAGCCTGCAGAGCTTACAGGGGTGGGGTGAGGCTGCAGAGTTCATGGAGGGTGTCTAAAGAGCTGGCAGGATGGGGTATTTTGCCAGCTCACGGGAGGGGTAGCCTGCAGAGCTGGGGGTGGGTGGGCTGCAAAGCTTATGGCGGGGAAGCCTGTGGGTTTGACATGTTGGTTTAAGTGGTGGTGAAATGTCTGGTCTGCGTGTTTTGTGGACACTGAAAAGAGGTGCGAGAGGGCAGGGCTGGGGCTCATCGAACCCTTGTGGGCACCCTGGGGAAGGAAGTAGAGAAGGAAAGGAAGAGCCAGGAGCCCCTGGTGGAAGGAGGAAGGGGATGCCAACAGCAGGAAGGAAGGGCAGGAACGTCTGAGAAGTCCCAGGGCCTAACGTCGCACCACTGAGGCCACGGGAGTGCTGAGAAGCCCGCCCCAGCCTGGTGGGCAGCAAGGATCCCTAGAAGGTCAGCAACGAGTCACGGGCAGGCCTCTCCCACACAAGCAGCAGGCAGACGCCAGGACCGTGGAGGCGAGTCTGGGCAGAGTGGGGTCCAAGCTGGGGCTCCCTCTGGGGTCCGATGCAAAGCTCTAAGACAGCGCTGGCTAAATGAACGCGTGAGTAGGGACTGAGCCAACAAATAAGTGAAGCTGGGGAGCGGAGGCACGTCGTTGCGGGCTTTTCACAAATGAGACCATAGCATGGGGCGAGCAGGGCTTGCAGATGCTGCCGATGGCCCACGTGTGTGACTGGCAGAGCGAGCGGGAGAGGAGGGATGGAGGGAAAAAGGAGAAGGGACAGACAGGGCAGGGGAGACAGCAGGAGGAACTGGAGGGGCTCCCCTTGAGTCAGCTCATACCTCCGCTTCCCTCTCAGACATCCACACTGTCTCCCTGAAGGAACTTGCAGCTTCTTGGCGAAGGCGGTAACTACCTGGGTGAACCCTGCCCTTCCCTAGTGCCGGTCTCCATTGGCTCCATGCTTCAAAACAGGCTGGGAGAAAGGGAATGGCTATCCAGAAATCTAACTAGTTTTGTTAAATCAAACCGAAGCATCTCTTCTCCCCTCAGAGGAGACTTCCTTGGTGGTGGACTTTCTCGGCCTCGGACTCCGTCTCTCAGAGTCTCTGGATGCTTTGCTTGCAAAATATCCTTCCTGCATAACATCCTTCCTGGTCTTAGAGAGATGAAGAAGCGGGCCTCAGTGGTTAGAGGTATGCTTCTCTCTCTGCCCTCACCCCGTTTCGTTCTGTTTCATAAGGATGCCTGCGGCGTCCGCAGGTAAGTTACAGGTGCTGGAGCGAAATCGCCTGGCAGTGTAATTGACTGTAAGGTGGGATGTGAGTGGGGGGAACTGCCACCAGGGTGGGGCAAGTGCCAGGCGGGCACGGTCTCTTTCATCCAGGACACTTCAGCTTTTTTAAAATTTTCAACCCGTGTGAGTGCAGGCATGCTATGAATAAGAAAAATGGCCTCGAAAATGTCAAAAACGCAATTTTCACTTTCTTAGGCTTTGAAAACATCTGAATGCATTTGTGGGACGTTTAAGAAAAGAAACAAAAGCCACTTTTTGGTGAAGAGTAGGATGAAAGCGTTGACAGGTTTCGGGAGGCCGGAGACCAAAAACAGTCTTGGGGCTGACGTCTGTGTAAAGTGTTTCTAATGCTCTAATGCCGGAATGCTCGTCTTACAAGGGTGGTGGAGAGAGGGTCGGAAAAGGAGCAGCGGCACTTACTTAACTCTGCGAGGATTGTGGGCGTCCATATCCCAGCAGTCATTCCTATTTTTAGGAGTAAGGCGCTAATGGTCTTGGTGAGCAGGAGATGCAGCGGGGTGACGGCCACTTTCAAAGCACCGTGAGGTGTGCAGAATGGATGCTGGGGGAGGGAAGGGTACCACGATGGTGAGTCTCTCCAAAGGTTAGGAAGGAAGAGGGAGGGCCAGACGGTCTTGCTTCGTCTCGTGGAATTTTCCCGCAGAAGGTGAGTGAGTGTCAGGTAAGACCCTGGATCAGACCCCACTGATTTTGTAGCCACGTTCCTTTGGGAGCACAGGACGCAGCAATGACCTGCTGCATCCCAGAAAGCACCGTGGCAGATGCAGACGGGTGCCTGAGAGTGACAGGCAGTCTCCATCACTCACCCTCATGCGTGTGGTAAGCATTTTGTGTACCTGTGACGCGACGCATCAGACGGCGTTACTCCTGAAGACACAGCAGGCGCTCCCAGCTCGAAAAAAGCAAAAGCACATTAGGTGGCCTAGCGAAGAAAAAGATGGCATCGGCCCTAGAGGAAGAGCTCGTATATACAGATTCACTGCCTTCTGCTGGCTTGTGTTTTTGGTTTTGAGTCGGGTCTCGCTCTGTCACCCAGGCTGGTGTGCAGTGGCGCGATCACGGCTCACGGAACCCTTGATGTCCTGGGTGTAGGCAATCCTTCCACCTCAGCCTCCCCAGTAGCTGGGACTACAGGCACGTGCCGCCACACCCGGCTCATTTTTTTAATTTTTTTTTTTTTTTTTTGTAGAGACAAGGTTTCGCTATGTTGGCCCAGGCTGGTCTCGAACTCCTGGCTCAAGCGATCCTTCCACTTCAGCCTCCCAAAGTGCTGGGATTACAGGCATGAGCCACTGCACCCAGCTACTGTCTTCTACTCTTGCCTGATGTTCTTAACAGCTGGAGATCGGCAGGAGAGCCTTGGGCAGGATTGCAGAAGGCAGACAGTCAAGTAATCCCAAACTCCAGCGGTGAGAGTGGGTGAGTTGGCAACCAGGGAATGCTTTAGTAACAAGGGCTTCGGTTGCCTGGGTGGGAGTTTTGCCGATGAAATAGAATATAAGAAACAGAAGCACAACATTGCTTCAAAGGCTGGTGCAGCAATTCTTAATCATGTATGTAAGTATGCTGTTTTCCCAACTCTGGAAGACAGATGAAGAGAACCCCATAGATGATGTGTTCAAGGCTAGACACAGTGGCTCACACCTGTCATCCCAGCACTTTGGGAGACCAACAAGGGAGGATGGCTTGAGCCCAGGAATTTGAGAACAGCCTGGGCAACATAGCGAGACCTTACCTCTACAAAAAAAATTTAAAAATTAGCCAGATGTGGTGGTATTTGCCTGTAGTCCCAGCTACTCAGGAGGCTGAGATGGGAGAGATCACCTGAGCCCCAGAGGTCAGGGCTGCAACGAGCCCTGATTGTGCCACTGCACTCCAGCCTGCGACAGAGTGAGACCCCGACTCCAAAAAAAAGGAAGCAAGGAAGGAGAAAGAAAAGAAAATGTGGCATATTCTGTTACTTGATATTAAATTGATGAGAATTAAAATGTCTACGACTCCCTCAAAGCCACTGAAAGACAGATCGTGGAATCACACAGGTGGTAGGATATGTATATAAATGACAAACCAGGCCAGAGAATTGCCACCACGGAGTTTCCCGATCTGCTGCTGTTTGTGTCTCGTTTCACGCGACCCTGTTTTTCCTCAGTCCTCAAAGACCTCAGCATAAGAAGGACACAGGGGCCTTCAGGCAGCTCGTTCTCAGTGACCAAGAGGGGAGGGACCCAGAGGCCTGTGACATTTAGCAATTGGCCATTGTTCTTGGGCACAGAGTGGAATTCTGGCTCCTGAAGCTGAAGTCTGGGAGAAGCTCATCCAGCTGGTGGACAAAGGGAGGCAGCGCAGTTGCCAGTGGTCGCATCCCAAAGTGACTGACGTGAGTCCACAGTCTCTCTCTTAAAGGGACTTAACCACTTGAGGCGGGGAGGGGTCTGAGGATAGCCGAAAAGTAAGAGAAGCGTCCTGGTAGGAGCTGGCATGCGGCCTGAGAGGATGCACAGGAAACACTTGCCTCTAGGTAATGATCCAGTTCAGGAGAAGTCTCCCAGCCCGAGTGAAATGTTTCCTGGAATCTCAAGTTCAGACACTGTGAACCTGGGGAGTTGCCAAGTCTTCAGAAACGCCCAGGGCCCATTAAAATGGAGCAGAAAACTCTAGAAAAAAGAGAACAAGGCAAGGAAAGCGTAAAAGATGGGTTTAGAATGTGCATTTCGGCTCCAGCTCTCCCACTAGTGACCTTGCCGAGCCTCCCTCCCTGCGTGACCCTTTCTTCTGGTCTCCAGCCAGAAATGGGAAAGGTACTCACCGAGGCCTCCTCCTTGGTGCGCCCCAGTGAGGGGAAGCTCGTCCTCTTGTTGACTTAGTTGGTAAACAAATTGGGCCCAATCTAGTAAAAGGGATACCAAAAAAACACTGTGACCATTCTTTTTTTTTTTTGAGTTGGAGTCTCCCTCTGTTACCCAGGCTGGAGTGCAGTGGCACACTCACGGCCACCGTAGCCTCGACCTGCTGGGCTCCAGCAATCCTTCCACCTCAGCCTTCCAAGTAGCTGGAACTACAGGCACACGCCACCACGCCTGGCTCATTTTTTGATTTATTGTAGAGATGCGGTCTCACCAAGTTGCCCGGGCTGGTCTCGAACCCCCGAGCTCAGAGAGTCCTCTCACCTCAGCCTTCCAAAGTGCTGGGATTATAGACATGAGCCACCACGCCCGGCCCTGTGGCCATTCTTTTTTGTTGTTGTTGTTGGCCATTCTTAAAAGGACGAGAACAAAGAGGCCCCTTCCCACCACAAAGCGAGCAGCTCTGTGCTCATCTTCGATGTAAGATGATCTTCTCCAGACGGTGTTGGGGGAGAGAGACCACGGGTGGCTCTCTGATGAAGGCCACTTGTCACTACTATGGGTCCCCCTGTGTTATACCACGCCCCTGCCTCCAGTGCCCCCAGCCCTCGGGATGAGCCGGTAGGTATTCTTGGATCCGTCCAACAAGACCTTTTATGACGCTGAGGGTCAAACAACTCCCTACCTTGCTTAGTGAACAACAGACGCTTCTGTAGGTTTTTGTACACAGGGGAATCCAGAATGGTGTGGTCCCAGTAACATCAGGCCCTTGTGTGGCTTCCATGGGCACTCTCAAGCTCTGATTGAAAATGCCACACTCCATCAGTCCTAAGAGAGTCCACCCAAGCCTGCCCCCGCCTGCCCGGGAAAGACACTGCCTGATGCTAACTCAGCCTTCCCTTCCTGCCAGGAAGGTGTGCTCTGTCCTGGTCTGTTCGGGCACTGGAAGCTTCACCCGCGCCTTACTCTCCTTCCTGTGACTGAAGTGGGGTTTTAGAGGAACCAGTTGCAATTAAAAGATGAACTCATCTTAATCTTTCTCTATCTGACCTGTCCTAATTCCATGGTTCTTTTCATTTGGTTAGTGTCTGGGCTGTCAGTTGGCTACAGGACAGGCTCTCGGACTTTGCAAATGTCTCGGGGTTCCACATAACATGTGACCCTCTGCTGCCTAAGCCACCCCATCACCCCTCCACACATGCACACGCACACACGTGCACACACAGCCGCGAAGTCACTCTAGACAGCAGCGGTGATGGCAAAATCTTCCAACTCTTTCCAGGTCTTTTAGAACATGTCTTCCGATTTTCTTCCATGCCTCCTCTACCATTTTCTCATGTTTCTAGAGTGGCCCTGGCAGTAAACCTATCAGAGAAGAGAGAAGCCATATGTTTTGAGGCAAAATTTAACCGAATAAATCTCAAGCCCTTGAAAATGCCCAGAAGCTTCCATTCAGACCCTCCTTAAAGGTTTCCGTCCACTGTCTTTTATTCAACCCTGGTGTTTGTCAAATGTCAGATTCCAAGATGGAACTTTCAGAATGTTCCTTATAAACTTTTGTTTAACTCTTTTAATTAATGACGGGTAACTCAAAACTATTTTTTTCCGTAATGTCTACTATAAATGTGCTGCATGTTAGGTTGCAGGCTTCTGTTCCCCAGCCTGTGAATCTGACTGCTGTTAATACCTTTGGTCACTCAATGTAACATATGTCCCCAGTTTGGAAAAAACTGGACACCCGAGTCACCTTTTGGGCAGCTTCTATTCTAGTAAGGGCCTGGTCCATCCTGAGCAAAAGGCTCACAAAAACAGGTCAGGCATGGCAAGAAGGTTGCACGTCTGAGACCCCAGAGATTAACCAGATGAGATGCAGCAACTTGGATGCCTGAGCTCGGATTCCAGTTCTGGTGCCGTTTTGATCTCGGGGCAGTATTCCGCCTGCAGCTTGTGGTGTTCTGTGAGCACCGTGCCTCCCCTGTCTTGGTGACTACCTCAGTGCTTCAGACAGGCAAGGTGCTTGCACTCGAAGGCCTCCGCCCTTCAAGTTGTAAGTGCCTTGTCGAGCTGCATTTAACCCAAGGCCCGTTCCTAGTTCCTTGCTATCAGGTTTGGGGTGAACGTGAAATGGAACGGAAAGCATAGAGCACTCAGGTTAGATTGCATCCGGCTGTCGTTCCGTGTTCGGTGACCCTGTGACCTTGGGAGGAGGACGCCGATCGGGGCATCCTGAGTTGTGCACCGAGATGTGCATGTGTGGCTTCAGATGTTCTTCCACGACATGAAGGAAGGAAGCCGTGAAAGGAGAAAATGGGGCTATTGACTGAGGAGCCACGGGCTGCTGCGGAATGACTGTGCCTGTTGTGTTGGGAGCGTTTCCTTTGGGGAGGAGTCTAGTCCGCATCCTCTTCCCATTAAGCCTATTTCTGGAGGAAATTGCAAAGTACGATAATATACGACCCACTCCAGAAGCTTCTTCTCGACATGGCTTCTGTTCTCACGACACACCTGCTTCGAAGTCGCTCTGTGTCAGGAACACCCAGCCCGGACAGTCGGCATCACCACTAAATCACTGTTTATTAGGGAAACGCTGACATTTGAAAAGTGTCAGCTCCGCCCCCGAAGGCGGTAAGTGAGCGGGCGGCGGCGGCGTCTGTGGTCTGAGCATTTCATCAGTTTCGGCGGGGGCAAAGGCTAGGACTTGTTTCCAGAACAGTCAGGGCTTCCAACTCAGGCTGGGGGCTTATCTGCGTCTGGCGGTGGTGACTGCAGTTCCTGTGGAACCAGAAGTGTACTTCTCAGTCATTCTGCAAATGACGTGTTTGACTTTGTCTCTATAGAATCCATTCATGGGAGATGAGGACGGGGGGGCCGGGGCAGAGGCCTTCAAGGCCAGCTCACAAGTTTGACACTTCGAGTGACGGGGAGCGGTGTTTCCCCTCCCCACAGCCGCGTGGCTGAGCACCGTTGACCCCTGGGTGCAGTTTGCATCCTGTGTGCACATTGGATTCAATATGAAAATGAAACAACTTAAATGTTTAATCATTGGGCAACCATCGTTTTCTTTTTGCCTTTTAAACCTGCATTCAGTCATCTTCGATGCTGGCTGATCACAAAGGAAAGGTTAGCAGGACCTGCCGCCACACAGGAGACCCCGAAACGCCCCCATGGTCACAGGAGAACATTGACACTCAACAGACTGTGTGGCTGGCTCCCAACACCCAGCTTGGAGGTTGTCTCTCAACACCACCAGCTCGGCCGTCTCCCAACACCCCAGCTCAGAGCCGGGTGTGGGGCCGTAACACCCTCTCCAATTCCAGAAGCAGGCCCTGCTCCTTTGTGGAAAGGAAGGAGGTGTTCTTGCAGTGAACCCTCCATGGGGCCGTGACTGTGGTTAAGGGGGTCTTCTTCCTGCCCTAGTATAGCAGGAGGTGGGTACATGGTGGCTGACTCAGGGTAGATGGTGTGGACGTGGCTTTTTTTATAAGTGAAGGGGAGTGGTGGTGTTTTGTGGCCTCCTTGGGGTTTTGTCATTCATTTTAAAAGCACAGCTTCACACCATTTCCAGACCCACCTGAGTTCCAGTTCTGGGTTGTTTTTTGTACAATGGTGCTTTCTTCAGAGCCGAAAGGTGCCTGTTGACACTGTCCTATAGAAGCTGACTTTATTCACTTCGTGGCAGGGAAACCAAGAACATTCTCTGAAATGGATCTTGTGAGCCGCCGTCTGGGGCCGCACCAGGCCCTGGAAGCACCATGGCTTTCCGAAAAGATGGGTTGCTGTTAGACTGTTGACCACATGCTTGATGCCCCATTCAATGCTCCTGGGGGCTGTTCATTTCTGCTGCCAGGTAGACCACACCAGAGAAGACAGGTTTTCACGTCTACATGGCCGGATGACAGATCCAATGGGCCATTCCTTCTGTTTTGAAGAGGGTAGGGACAATGGGTCCTTTGTGTTTGTAGAAGCACCAAATGTGACAGTGATCTCCATTCGAGATGGAGAAATGGAAACCCAGCAAGTTCAAGAGTCTTGCCCAAGATCTCACAGCTAGTCAGAACCAGGGAGTGGGTTGGAAGCCAGAGTCTTTATTTATAACTCATTGTATTTTCAGCTATTCATACTAATTTACTAGATTTATGCAAATGTCTCCTGACTGGCCCTCCCATAGGATAAAGGCTCATTGGTCTTCATTAATGACGCAGATTCCTTCCAAGGAATGGGTCAGTGGGCAATGTCATCGTTGTGTGAACATCGCCTAGTATATTTACACACTCCTAGATGGTCTAGCCTTCTATACTCCTGGGCTACAGCATGTGGCTGTACTGAATACTGTAGGCAGTTGTGACACAGTGTATTTGTGTATCTAAACGTCTCCAAACATAGCAGAAGTACAGTAAAATTAGGGTATAAGTGATTAAGAAGTGGTCCATCTGTCCAGGCACTCACCATGAGCAGTGAGTCCAGCCTGCAGGACTGGATGTTGCCCTGGTGAGTCAGTGACTGACAGGGGTGAGTGTGAGGCCGAGGACGTGACCATGACCACTGCAGACTTCATAACACTATACACTTAGGCTACACTACATTTATTAGAAAAAATATTTTTCTTTAATAACAAATAAACCTGGGCAATCCCCTCAGGTCCCCTCCCACTATGGGAGCTTTTCTGTCCTCTTAATAAATCCTGCTTTCTTAATAATAATAAATAAACCTTAGCTTACTATAACTCTTTCACTTTATAAACTTTAAAAATTTTTTAAACTTTTGTAATAACGCTTCGCTTAAACACATTGTACAGCCATCCATGTTTTTTCCTCCTCTATATCTTTATTCTAAAAGATTTTTTCTATTTTTAAAACTTTGTATTTTGCTTTTTAACCTTTTTTGTTAAAAATGAAGACACAAACACACACATTAGTCTAGGTCATCAATCTAGTCAAGATCATCAAGATGTCACTGGGCGCTAGGAACTTGTCAGCTTTGTTACAATCTTATGGGACCACCATCCCATGCATAGTCCATCATTGATCAAAATATTATTATGCAGAGCATGACTGTACTTATATCTGTATAAAGATTACATATATATATGTGTATATGTATGTATCTCTAAGACAACTCTCAGGTCACCAGGTTCTGTGACCTTCTTTAAGACAAGAAATCCAATTCCTTGCGTTTACTTAGCGACTTCTCCTTTTCAAGTCTTTTACCATTTTAAACTTGATCTGTGCACAGCAAACTATTAGAATCTGAATCCAAATAGTCAGGGACCAGCTGAGTTTTTGTGTAGGCATTTGGATGCTGTGTAGACCGAACCACAGATCGACTGAATGACTGTTTTGATGTGTCTAGACCTAGATGGCTTTCACGACCAGACACTGAATGCAGGGTGTGTGCTGGGGTCAGAGGCTGCTGCCCTACAGCAGAGAGAACTAGAGAGGAAGGAAACAGGGAGCCATAGAAAGGGACAAGCAGGAGGGGAGAGAGATGGTGCGCTCCAGAGAGCTGGCATTTCCAAGTGAAATGCACACTGGCCCCGGTGTGTGGAGGGAAGGCCGGCAGTGGCGCCTTTGTTCCTGGATGCCTGTGCCGTGTCTGAGCAGAAGGTGTCTTTCCTGCTTGCGGGACAGTAGGAAGTCATCTATCTTCACCCTTGTTTGGTTAGTAAATAGAACCGTGGATGGGGTCTGTGAGGGCCGGACAGGCAGTCTCCATGTGTGTGCCCTCGCTCTTTGATTGGGTTAAAGGCCATGACCACCACCCTCAGCCTCCAGGGAGGACTGATCACAGAAGATTGGAAAACAGGCCCAGGGCCTGGCCCTGCCCTCTTTGGAGCTGGCCTGACTCTCATGGGGGCAGAGCAGAGAGTTTGGGGTGAGCCCGGCATCTCTCAACACAAGCTTTGGGGCTGCTTCTGCTGGATTTTTAATTTCCAGGAACTTCAGTGGCAAGATGGACACTGGCCTTTTTTTCTGTTTGTCTGGGGATAACGAAGCGGCCTGTCACTTCCTCCCCCAAAAGATAACTTCACGAAGTGGAAATGCAAATTTCCCGTGTAAGCTCTGAGTAACAGGTGGTATTTCCTTAATAGCTTGTTTTTGACCTTTGGGGAAATTGGGATTATGAGCTGACTTTGGAAAACTGAAATAGCATCAAGGTTCTACATTTTAGATAAAGCAATCAACATCTTAATTTTTAAAAACAGGCCTGGAGAAGTGCACTGGGAAGAGGAAGAACGCATTTTACTTTACTGTGATACTTCAAGTTTTGTAATTCAGGGAGGACCAGAAAAGGGATACGGCACAGCTGAACTTCCTCATTCCTGAAGATAATTTTTTAAAACGGGAAAAACCTGTGTATTTAAGCTTCACTTTAAACCTTTGCCATTCCCTGATGGCTTTGGTATGCTCAGTCCTTCAAAGAGTTAACGTGGGCGGCTCGGATGACTGATCTGGGCTGAGCTGGAGGGAGAGACATCTGTATTTTTCATTCATTTGCTGGGCAGCACTAAATTTCGTGCTTGTTTTTTTGTTCAGCATCAAAGCAAAGGTTGTTTTATGGTTATTGGATTTTTTTTTTAACCCACATATTTCACGAAAGAGACTTGAATCACTGGGTCTTTCTATTCTTTTCGGTGATTTTTCTGCCCACCGCCCTTCTGCGTGCCATCACGTTGAATAGGGAAAACAGAACTTTTATCCTCTTTTCCTTTGAAGAAACAAATGTAAGAGATTTCAGTACCATTCACATTTTGGAATTTCCTTCCTTACTCCCTCCCACAACCATCATACGTAAAGCAATCAAACGTTGAAAGACTTAAGAGTTTGTCGTGCCTATAAATATGCTTTATATGCTTATAACTGCTCTACTTATCAAGGGCAACAAGACCAGTGCCCAGGAGCTGACGAGGTTTATAGATATGTATGTGTGTGCGTGCGTATGGGTGTGTAGCCAGATGTGTCCAAGTGCACACAGCATTTTCAGCAGACAAATTGCTGATTAGGCATCTGGATCCTTTTTCCTCTAAAAATTCTGAGTGTGTGGACCTATTTGTTGGTACAGGCCAGAACAACACAGTCAGTGGGGGACTGAGATATTTACCAAACCCAAGAATCGGAGGTTTGTTTGAATAGATTAAACTTGAGTGGTGTGAACTATTTAAACTTGGATAAACTATTGAAACTTGGGTAATCTAGCTCATGGTTCTGTAGCATGAATTTGGCTTCAAGGTCCAGGTTTTTGAGCACAAGAAATCTACATTTTCATCCTAAGAAGTGTTCAGTAAGACCATTCTTTTGCACTTAAGGGCTACATTAACTGTTATTGCACCAGTGAGAGCTTGAGTCAGAACCCCGCACCGTAAAAAGTGACCCAGTCTTGGGCTCTGGAAGAATACTAATTTTCAGATAGCAGAGTTAATGCCTGCAAGTTTCAGCTTTAAGTTTTGTTAATGTGAAAATCTGTATGTGAAAATCTGGCTCATGTCTAGGGCGTGTGTGTCTCGGACTGCACGTATGGCGCACTGAGAGACCTACCTGTTTCTCGACCATGTTTGATCATTAGCATAGGTATCACCAGTCTTGCCAAGGGGCAGAGACCCTCTCGTTCCATCCGCTCTGCCTCCCCTGTTTCTTGAGTGCTGACTGTATGCCAGGGAGGGTGAGCCCGCTCTGATGCTGGGTGTTCAAAAGGTACTCAGCAAATGTGGGTTGACTAAAGAAGGTTTGAATGAACAAACAGGCTCAGGGGAAAGATCCAATTCTGCAAATCTCATTTGGGGTGGCTCTCGGCAGAGGCATATGGCCATAAACAGGGTGGACTGTAGGGGTAAATGTGTTCACCACCAGGCTGCGAGGCCCTGTCCCTCTTCTTGAAAAGGGCTCCAGTCACAAGGGGGGGCTTTTATTTATTTATTTATTTTTCATGCATTTACTTTTTAGGGATCGAATCTCACTTTGCCACCCAGGCTGGAGTGTAGTGGTGCAGTCGTCACTCACTGCAGCCTCCAACTCCTGACCTCAGCCTCCCGAGTAGCTGGAACTGCAGGCATGCACCACCACGCCCAACTAATTGTTTTGTAGAGGTGGGGTCTTGCTACGTTGCCCAGGCTGGTCTCCAACTCCTGGCCTCAAGCAATCCTCCTGCCTGGGCCTTCCAAATCTCTGGGATGACAGAGGAGAGTGCTGTTTTTGACCATGCACCGCTTTCTCATGAAGTTGGAAGAAACCTGTGTAGCTGCAGGACTCTTTGGGCATTGTGACGAGGCTCCTGTCTGCAGAAGTCATGTTCAAGTCAAAACCTGAAGCATCCATGCTTCCAACAGGTCTCCTCACTTTCTAGAAAACACCGACACCAGGGAACTCATCCTTGCCTCTGCCGTTCAGAACCCTGGTAACCTGCAAGTTTCAGCTTTAAGTTTTGTTAATGCGCCTGTATGTGAAAATCTGGCTCATGTCCAGGGTGTGTGTGTCTCGGACCGCGTGTGTGGTGCACCGGGAGACCTACCCGTTTCTCTACCATGTTTGATCATTTAGCATAGGCATCGCCAGACTTGCCAAGGGGCAGAGACCCTGTCCCTCCATCCACTCTGCCTCCCCCGTTTCTTGAGTGCTGACTGTATGCCACACCCCCAGCACCAAACTGCTGGGTGCTCCAACGCACCTCTGTCCCACGTATGCTAAGTTTAGTCTTGGGTAGGGACAGAGCTGGGCCAGGGTGTTTGGGGCTGGACTGCGTTTCTGCATATTCTTTGGCCTCATTATTCTCCTATCCAGCAACATGAGAAGGGAAGGCTTGGCCATTGAAGGTAAAAAGCCCAGCCTGGAGTGTCTGCCCCTCCGTCCCCAGCCATGCGGGTAACCTTGGATGTGCCAGGGCCTCCTGCACATGGCGGGATGCTTTGCAGAGCCCCAGAAAAGCTTGCTTTTATTATTGGGCTGAAGATGATATGCACCTACCCAGAGACAAAACTAATGCTATAGGGTTGTTGTTTGTTGTTTCTGTAATATTTACCCTTTAAGCTTAAGTGATAGAAAAGTATCCCTGGGCCAGGCACGGTGACTCAGACCTGCAATCCCGGCACTTTGGGAGGCAGCAGTGAGAGGTTTGTCTGAGCCCAAGGATTTGAGACCAACTTGGGCAACATGGCAAGACCTCATCTCTACAATAAATTAAAAAAATAAAAAATAAACGGGACGTGGTAGCACATGCCTATAGTTCCAACTACTTGGAAGGCTGAGGCTGAAGGATTGCCTGAGCCCAGCAGGTCCAGACTGTGGTGGCCGTGAGCATGCCACTGCACTCCCATGTGGATGACAGAGTGAGACTCTGACTAAAAAAAAGAAAAGAAAAGAAAAGTATCCCTTTAATGGATCCTGTCTAAACAATCCCCACAGAGTCTGCAAACTAGATTGAATTTCTC
Organism: Tarsius wallacei; assembly: GCA_963574415.1. Classification (NCBI taxonomy): domain Eukaryota; kingdom Metazoa; phylum Chordata; class Mammalia; order Primates; family Tarsiidae; genus Tarsius; species Tarsius wallacei. Next base: position 4,982 of record CAUYQG010219289.1, on the reverse strand, counting down.
ATGAAATCCATTTGGTAATGACAGTTTACATGCTGTGTAAAATTGGGTAATTCTTGCTAAAGAATAAAGAGATTATTAATTCGGATTTCAGTGGGTATATTGTGAGATATTACAATGAATCGGGTAATTCTTGCTAAAGAATAAAGAGATTATTAATTCGGATTTCAGTGGGTACATTGTGAGATATTACTCTCTTAGTTTGGGAGTTTATACAGATTTTCAACAGTGGCACTTCCCCACTCAGTAAAATTTCAGGTGGGTGAAGCCTGTGTTGCATGGATCCAGTGACAGTTTCCTGTGCTCACTCTTTCCAGTTCTGCGACAGTGACCATATCTTTTAATAGCATTACTGTCTCTTAGGCCTTTTATGCGTCTCACTTTCCATTAGGTGGACACTGAAACCCATGGTGTGGAGTGGTTCCTTTTATACCCAGTCCCTTGTGCACCAACTTTTCTGTGATTGTACTATCTAGTGTGTTGTGGTCATAACGAGAGAATGCAAAATGGGCTGAAAGCCTTGGCCTCTGCGTCTTCCACCCAATTATGGCTCGTCACACTTCCATTTTCCCTGTAAAAACCGTTGGGACACCCAGATGTCACCTCTCAGTGAGGAGCAGAACCGGGGAGCGCGAGTTCTGACGCTGACCTGTTGTCCTGTGCATGGTAGCTCCTGGGCTGAGAGTGACCTGCTTGTGGGTTGAGAAACCAAGAACATGAACGCAGAACCCAGGGCTGGGCACGCTGCATGCTCGTGGCTGTCGTGTTTCTCATCTTCCCCTGAAAACCCTCAGTGGGTGGTGAGTATCCCCAGATGCGTCAGGAGACTCGGACCTGGCCACCTCTGCGGCAGCCACGTGGGGCTACACGCAGGACCAGCGGAGGATCTGAAGCTTGAGGAAAGGAGGAAGAGGCACCTCTTGCCCGTGGTCAGAGCAGAAGGTGCAGGCTCCCACAGAGGCTTCTGAGTGGAGGAGCCGGCAACCCTCTCTTCTCTCCGGGTCCTTTGACACCTATCGCCACTGCTCGAAGGGCACCTGTCACCTCCCCCAGGAGGAAGCCTTGCAGACTGTGTGGAGCTTTGAGTGAGCTGGTGAAACACCAGGAAGAGCAGATTGCTGGAAAATTTCAGCCCCTCCCTGTTGGCTCCACATTCTATTTGATGTTTAACTCTAAGCAACCCTCCAGCCTCAGTCTCCCGAATAGCTGGGACTACAAGCGTGTGCCACCACACTTGGCTGGTTGTTTTATTTTTTTGTAGAGATAAGATCTCACTGTGTTGCCCCGGCTGGTCTCAAACTCCTTGGGCTCAAGCAGTTTTCTCAACTCAGCCTCCCAAGGTGCTGGGATTACAGGTGTGGGCCACCACGCCCAGCCAGCTTTATTTGAGGGTTATATGTACGCAGGGAATGTAATCAGTTATGAGAACCATTGTAAGTGAACTGATGGTTGAATGCGATCTGTTAGATGGCTGTTTAACAGTTGTTCCAGAATAATCTGTGAGTCATCTAAGCACAGAGTAGCTACTTGAGAACTTGTTGAGTAAATGAAATCTCTTTGACAGAAGTATCTGCATGACTGCAATGTGTTTTACATGCTGGTGATGCCCTGAAGGCACCTGCTTGCATGTGGGCCTGTTTCTTTTTTTCTGTGAAATGCTCATGCAGGCTTCGCACTGGGGACACTTCCTATTGTTATCTTGAAGATTTGTGCACCTCTGGGCTCTTTTAACAGCGGAAGCACACGAAAGCTAGTTTGCAAGCTGCACCTAGCTTTGAACACCAGAGAACTAAGTTTGTTTTTAATGAAATTCCAATTTCATTTTTGGAATTATTGGCTAAAAGTTATTTTTTGAGTGGTATTTCTTGAAGAAAGCAAAGCAGTTTTTTTTTTCTTTTAAATCCAGGAATGCGGTTGGTAGTCATTAATTGCGTTTTATAAAATAGAGGTTCCTTTCCGAGGAAGTCTCTGACGATAGGACGCTTTGCAACCCAGTTCTTTCTCCCAGCAGCCCAGAGTGTTTTGAAGATCGAAGAACAAAAAAGGCCCTTTAAGCTGTGGAGTCTTGTGGGGTCGCAGTTAAGTGCTTAAGGCACTGCATTCTTGATGTAGCTTTGTGTTACAATCATATTATAAAAAAATAAAAAACTACGAGGATTCTCATACATGCCTGGTGCCTGTAGCTTTAATGTTCACATGGCTGGACCCATTCACCAATGGAGACTGCGGGTCAGATGCAGTTTGCAAGCCACTGCTATTAAGCTGTCTTCCTTTTCCCATTAAGTAATGGTTCCTTGTTAATATCATGAATGCGTGTGTTCTTTGCTCTCTCTGTAAATCTTTTGTTCCATTCAGGGTTTTTTGGGGGGGGGGCCTTACAAGAATGTGGGGCAGCGAGAGGATATCCGCGTCCACAAATCAAGTGCTTTAAATAGCCTTGCGGACTGTGTTGGTCTAGATAGCATCTCTATGAAATGTGTGCCTGTGACCTCTGCGTCACACAGCATGGAGGAAATTGCCATTGTCCTGTTAGTGAGCAAAGCCCATAAAAGTCCCATCGTGTATATTCCTGGGCAGCTGAAACCGGAATCTTGAAGGCCACAGAAATGGCGAGGCATGAGTGACAGATGGGCACATCGGAGGGTGTGGATTTTAAACGTATGGTGCAGAGACCCATGATCGTTCGATGGAGGGACGCCACGTTCTGTGACCTTGAACACTGCAGAGCGTCCACCATGAGGTTTGCGCCACCGCAGCCACCTGGCCTGGTGCTGGTGAGTCACACCCATGACGCTCTTGCAGCCACCGTCGTGTTGTGAACATTAGTGGCATTTGTCATACTGAATCGCCCCAACAGTTCAGTGAGCAACCCGTGTTATACCAGGGAGGAAGTGGAGGTTTGAATTGCCAGTAGGTCACACCACATGGGCTGGGCTGATCCCATTCCAACTCAGAGGCCTTTCTGGCCCACGGCCCTATTCCCTGCCACTCTCTTGACCTTCCCTTCCCTGTACGTGAAGGGAAGAGAATTCCTCAGGTACCAAGATGTCACCTCCTAGCCCTTACGAAGCTCGCTGACTTCTTGAGAGGAGAATTTTTCCCAAGGCCAAAAATCTGCCTTTGTGGTGCTCCAAAGAACTTCCGTGTCCTGGAAACAGCACTTGCAATCAAAGACAGCACCTCGCTTACATCCTTCCTTCATTTAAAAAATTAGAAATTAGAAAAAAGAAATTGCTACAACCTCCAGCAGTCACTCCCTGACCCCAAGATTAGAGATACCTGCACGTCTGGCGAGAGGCCCAGACATACCGAACAGTGTGTCATCTGGAGCCAAGGCTATGAACACCTCCGCATCTGGGAGAGACAAGCATCTCATCTCAACAGGCAGCTCATTCCTCGAGTGGGATCCTCCCCCGCAGACCCCACGGGGAGCCGGAAGAGCCTTAGGAAACAAAAAGGATGGTGATGCCAGGCAGCCACGGCCCCAGCGTCACCCTCGGGCTCTGTTGTTCTTCAGTTTAGCCAAACAGGACTCTGGTCGGTACTCCTGCCCAAGGCCAGGAGACACTCGGTTGGCTTCCAGAATGTGCGCAGAAGCCCCTGTCAGTTATTGGCTGCCCATCTCTGGCCTTCCCTTTGGACAAGACAGATGAGTTACAGCTGAGCTTGACCAGCATGGCACACCCATTAACTCGCTGTCAGGAACAGCTACACCCTCCGGGCCACAAATCTGGACTTGCCAGGGGAAAATTCCAAGCAGACCAGGAAAGCAGACACCACCAACACCACCCTCCGTAGCAGCCGAAAGACGGAATCATGAACATTCTGCAGAGAGGCTGTCCTGCCTCCTCGGAACAACTTGGCGAAGACGGAGGCCATGTGTGCTGGCCCTGGGTGCACAGTGCAGAGGAAAACCCCATCTGCTGATTTCAAAGTCCAGAGGCCCTTGCCTGCCTGCCTCAAAGATAGGCCTGCACAGAGAACAGCAAACAGCAAAGCCAGACTGGCCACCGCTCTGTCACTCAGGCTGGAGTGCAGTGGCATGACCACAATTATGGCTCACCGCAGCCTCGACCTCCTGGGCTCATGCCATCCTTCTGCCTCAGCCTCCAGAGTAACTGGGACTACAGGCGCACGTCATTGCACCCAGCTAATTTTTTTTTTCTTTATTTTTCGAGACAAGGTCTTGCTATGTTGCCCAGGCTTGCCTCAATGCCTAGGTTCAAGCAGTCCTCCTGCCTGAGCCTCCCAAAGTGCTGGGATGACAGGCGTGAGCCACTGCACCTGGCCCTGTCCCCTCTTTCCTTGTTCATAGAAAGTGACCCTTTCCATGGCCTTGGGGTAAACCTGATTGGTCTAAGCTGGGAATCCCATTCCCCCCACAGGGCAGGTCTGGTCTTGTAAGGAGGGCGGGGAAGTCTGCCAGGACCTTGGGAAGAGGCCATCTTTCCTCCCACGCAATGTTGGCATCCTGCAAGTGCCACCACGAATGGCTGTACCCCTCTGGTGCCTCTGAGGGAGATAAACTGAGATCAAATGACAGAGAAGAGGAGAGTCCAAGGCCCTGACAACCCTTGGCCCCCACTAGGTTGGCATTGCCTTGCCTCCAGGTTTTTGTTCTGTTGGGTAGATAATGCCCTTGTTTGATCCGTCTGGGCTGGGGCTCCCTCTCACAGCCAGCAGCCATGGAGTTTTCTTCAGTGGGCGTCTTGGAACTCATTGGCTTGCATTGTCTGCGTTCTTATAAACTGACTAGATCACCATTGCACTCCTCATGTACGCAGATCTCCAAGGAGAACAGGGAGACAAAAGCCTTTCTTTTTTTTTAATTAATTAATTAATTTTTTTTTTTTTTTGAGTTGGAGTCTCACTCTGTCACCCAGACTGGAGTGTAGTGGCCGCTCCCAGCCACCGCAGCTTCGACCTGCTGGGCTCTGGCGATCCTTCCGCCTCAGCCTTCCAAGTAGCTGGAACTACAGGCGCGC
>CAUYQG010219285.1:0-11399 GCA_963574415.1 Tarsius wallacei | reverse complement strand
TATTGGGTTTTTTTTAATTTTTTTGTTTGTTTGTTTTTTTAGTTGGAGTCTCACTCTGTCACCCAGACTGGAGTGCAGTGGCCGCTCCCAGCCACCGCAGCCTCGACCTGCTGGGCTCTGGCGATCCTTCCACCTCAGCCTTCCAAGTAGCTGGAACTACAGGCACGCGCTACCACGCCCAGCTAATTTTTGATTTATCGTAGAGATGAGGTCTCACCAAGTTGCCCAGGCGGGTCTTGAACCTGCAGGCTCAGGCAATCCACTCACCTCAGCCTCCCAAAGGCGTGGGATTACAGGCTGAGTCACCAAGCCTGGCTTCATATTGTTTTATAATTTGCTTTTTTCCCCACTTGATGTATGATAAACACCTTCAAATTAAAAAGCAGGTCTACAGCATCATTTCAATGGCTTCATAGTCTTCCACTGTATAATGTATTCAATATTTTTCCTATTATTGGAAATTTCGGGTCCCATTTTTTCACTATTATAAGCAATACATTCAGTGAATATCCTTATAACTAAATCTTTGTATGCATCATGATTTTCTTTCCTGTTCAACTATTTATGAAATTAATATGTACTCAATGTACAAACATTCAAACACTAAGGAAAATAAAAATTCTCCATAATTTTTTACTGTGACCTCAATTAATACCATTTGGTCTGTAATTGGAATTTTTTACTCAAACAACAGATAAAATTAAGACTAGAATATGCAAGGAGAGATCACACCTATCCCCCACCTTCCCACCCCTACAACAACCAGGACTAGGGAAACAGCTCACACTAATAATCAGAGACAATCAGGGGCAGAAAAGTAAATGGATGAGAAACACCCAAGTAGACTCAAAAGCCTGGGACTACTGTGGTTGAAAGTCTGGAACTCCGAAATCCAAGAATCAACTCTGCCTAGGTCCAAGTCCACTCACTGGAAGCTGCGGGTTTTATGAGACACTCACACTAGGCTCTTCTCCTGTCTCTCTTTTGTTTCAAGAGACTTTGTTTATTTTAATTTTTTTATTTTTTTGAATCAGAGTTCACTCTGTCCCCCAGGCTGGAGTGCAGTGGCACAGGCACAGCCACCGCAACCTCGAACTGCTGGGCTCAGGTGATCCTTCCGCCTCAACCTTCCAAGTAGCTGGAAAAGCAGGCATGCACCACCGTGCCTGGCTGATTTTTTGATTTATCATAGAGATGAGGTCTTGCCTTGTTTCTCAGGCTGGTCTCAAACCTCTGAGCTCAGGCAATCCTCCCACCTCTGCTTCCCAAAGTGCTGGGATTATAGGTGTGAGTACCATGCCCAACCGGGGCTTAGTTTATTTTGAATCAAAAAAGTAGTATAAACCCTGACACCACCCCTAACCCTCTGCTTCAGAGTGGCTTGTCCCTGATTCTCAGGACTTTGTCCCAATCTGAAGAAACCTAGTCATGAAGAGGCCAGTAAACCCTTTTCTAACTCATTTCTGCCTGTTCCTCTCAAGTAGAGTTATAGAGCCCAGAGTATTCTCTCGGAAGAGAACCATGAAGGGAGCGACTGTCCTTTCTGATGGTTCTCAGCTGCTGACTAGGCTTTTCTGAGGACCTGCTAAACTTCTTGCCTTCTTGGATTCTGTGCAGTGGCACCATATGCTCTACACCAACATCTACTTCAGATGGATTCAGAAGGGAGCACTCTGGCCTACTTGGCCCCAGAACTGTCTTCTAATGTAAACCAAAAAGCGTAGACAACAGCCCCCAGACCATAAAGAAGTCCAATCTCCAATGAATATGGAGCTCCATCTAGGGTGATCAGTGTCTTAAGGAAGGCGCAACATTGTTGGTTGTTCTTTTATGAATTCAATTCAACAAATATTTATTGGGCATCTGCCATATGAGAACTGACAATTAAGTTTACAATCTCATCCTAGAAAAAGTGCTACATGCCTCATTGCTGAATATCACTAAGGTCACCTTGAAAGAACACCTTTTGGAAGCTATGCACCAATGCCAGTGCCTAGTCCACCTGTCAAAGCAATTTTGGAACTCTTTTTCTGGAATGGCCGTCAGAGCTGTTATATTACATTTGATGTTCTGGATATCATCAAAATGTCTTCCTTTCAATATTTACTTTAGCTTCAGGTAAAGAAAAAAGCCATTGGGAACCAGATCAGGAGAGTAGGGAGGGTATTCCAATACAGTTATTTGTTTACTGGCTAAAAACTCCCTTACAGACAGTGCTGTGTGAGCTGATGCATTGTCACGATGCAAGAACTCCTTTGGGACCATTTTTTCACACACCTGTCTCATGACAAGATTTTCAGTTAAGATTTTCCTGTTTCTCTATCGATATTTATATAATCTGCTATGCTTCTCATAGTCAGCCAGCGATTTTGACACACAATTCAACAATTTTTGCAATATTCTGTCAGTTCTGCTCATTACTGGCTATCCTGACCTCTCTTCATCAGTGATGCTTTCTCTCCCCTCAGAAAAATGTTTAATCCATTTGTACACTGTCATTTTCCTCATGGCATTATCCCCTTAAACTTGGACTAACACGTCACTAATTTTACCTCCACTCTTGCCAATATTAACAAAAAATGTAATGTTTGTTCATTGCTCTAATTCAAGCTCTGACTTTCTCCTGAAGGCACACAAAAACATGCAACAGCAATAATGAATACCACTCAATAAGACAATGCCACATGTCTACAGAAACACAGCTGTGAGACATGGTGAGTGGATATACCAAGGTTATGAAACCTTACCAAGTTGTTTGTACAGTGCTGCCAATGTAAGCACATGGTGGCAAGTTTGCAAATTCACAAACTTAATCGTCAGACCTTACATACTGGCTTCTAAGGAGACTAGAGTCTAAGAATTCCCTAAATAGCTCCAAAACATCATGAGTTGACCTCACTAGAAGCCAGAGTGTGGATTTTGGAGTTCCCAGTTGTAGAAAACATAGTTAACTGCTAGTCACTTCTGCCCCAGGCAGCAAGGCTCATGGGCCACAGGACAGAATGGAAAGCGGGTACCAAAGTGAGCAACTTTTAGTTAGAACCAACATATAACCCACAAGATTGGGTCTCCCCGTGAAGGTCTGAGCACCAAGGGCTGACCTTATCTAGTTTCCACAACCTCCACACATGACCAGGCCTAGGGGGTCAAATGTGGGTAGGCACCTTTTGTCTACCCTAAATCCATAAGGCTCTCCATCTCCTGAGTTCTCAAAGGCCTGTGACCGGAGCACATGCTTCTCAGGAACATGAATTATTTGGGGCATCTGCATGAAGGAGTTTCCATGTGAGGAAGAGTTCAAGAAAGCTTCAGGGTGTTTCACTGCAGTGTACACCATATTGCCAGCAACCCTCTGGCTGGACTAATAATCTAGTCTGACCACATGCCTTGGGAGTGGGTCTTGGGCCTACCAACTCCAGGAGCACCTATCCATGGGGCAATTAAGTCCCTATCAATGCTAGGGGCTTGTCTCAGCAAGAACACCTATCAGGAACTGGGGGGTGGTTGGGGAAGTCAGAGAATACAGACAGGGACCCTTCACTACACTGTTTGTCAGATGCTTCACATCTTCTCTGGCCACCTGCATGACGAGCTAGGTGGTACCCCTTTTAAGCCTATGGAAAATAGGATAACTTGATAGTTCAGAGCCAGGCTCTAAATCATTTCCATATGGACTTAGACAAGGTACTTACACTATCAGTGCCTCAGTTTCCACATCTGTAAAAAGGTAACAAAAGTCATATCTATCCCCTTAGGGTTAATAAGAGAATTAAACAAGCCTTGCTTGCATGAGTACCTGGCACATGATAAGCTTTATGGAAGTGTTAGCTATGATCTTAGGCCAGCTGTGAGAGAACTGAGCCCTAAAATCATAAAACTCTCCTAAGCATCATCCCCTCCAGACCCCTGGCCTGGCAGGTGGTGAAGCAGGAAATCCCGTGGGAAAAGGGAGACACTGGCTGTAGGAGTGGGTTGATTGTGGGTCCCAGGACGGTGCAAACTCCTCCGTGGCACCCTCAACGCCCAGCTACACCTCACCTGGCCGCGGCACGCAGCAGGTGCACAGGAAACACTAAGCAGAGAGAAAAGTACCATTTAGCTCCGCCCCCCCCACCCCGGGGGCGGGACCGTAGAGGAGCCCGGAGGGGAAGGAAGTTGGCGAAGTCCCTCGGAGTTGGGGTAGCGACCCAGGAAGCGGAATCGCCACCTTGTTCTAGAAATCAATCCCTCTCTAGACCCCCTTCCCCTTCTCTTCCAAAGACTCCAGGCCCAGAATTCACTCGATCCCTGAGGCTCGCAACTTCCAGAAGTCCCTCGCGCCTTCCAGCCTGATGTCTGGCGTCAAGTTATGGTGAGTGGGTAGCGGGACGTCGACCCTCAGCCTCCGACGTTCACACACCGAGCGCCCCGCAGACATGCCTCTGCGATCCGGGACGGTGGGGACCCCAAGGGAGGCTGGGGATGGTGGTGCCGGCGCTGAGTCAAGGAAATGGGGGGAGCAGAGCGGACTCGGCCGGCTAGTGGGCGGGACCCCTCTCTCAGGCTCTACGGTGCCCCAGCCAGCGTGGTGGACAGCGAGGAATTGGAGAACCCGAAGGTCGTCGGCAAAGGTGGTTTCGGCACCGTGTTCCGGGCGCGACATAGGACATGGGGCCACGATGTGGCGGTCAAGATCGTGAACTCGTGAGTGAACCCTGCGCGGGCCGGCCGGGAACAGGCCGAGGAGGCGGAGCCGCTTTGCTCCGGGGCCTGAATAGGGAAGGGAGTGATCTTCCCAGGACCCGCGCGCGACTCCGGCTCTCTCCTGGGGTGCAGGGAGGCGATATCCAGGGAGGTGAAAGCCATGGCAAGTCTGCGTAGCCAATACGTGCTGCACCTCATGGGAGTCGCCGAGAACCTGGAGTGGGACGGCGTGCCCAGCCCGGCTTTGGTGACTCACTTCATGGAGAACGGGTCCCTGGCGGGGATGCTGCAGCCCCAGTGTCCTCAGGCCTGGCCCCTCCGCTGCCGTCTGCTGCAGGAAGTGGTGCTCGGGATGTGTTACCTGCACAGCCAGAACCCCGTGCTCCTGCACCGGGACCTCAAGCCGTCCAACGTCCTGCTGGACTCAGACCTGCACGCCAAGGTCAGCCCATCCACACCCCTCGCAGCCTTGGGACAAGGCCCCGCCCCAAAGCTGCTCCGGCCCCGCCCACCGGACACAGGACTTGTGGCAGCCCTGTTTATTGAATAAACTCAGTCCCTCCCTCTGGACACAGGCTGCTAGGGGTCAAAGCCCAACCAGGAATTTTAGCCCATGCCATATCAGGTGATAGAGGCTCTGACCCCACCAGGCTTTCCAAAGGTCCATGGCTGGCCTAGCCCAGGAGACTCAGACCTTGACCCAGAGCCACCCACGGATCACCTAGATCTCCCACCCAAGGGCCCCACTGACTCTACCATCCCTCTCAACCTCCACATCCTCTTTACAAAGCTGTACTTGTATGTTCTGGAGGGGATGGAAGGTTCTGGAGGCTGCCTGGTCTCCTCTGTGCCCCCTATCTCCTCCCTTCTTTCCTTCGCAGCTGGCAGATTTTGGCCTGTCCACATTTCAGGGAGGCTCACAGTCAGGGGCAGGGTCTAGGGAGCCAGGAGGCACTCTGGCCTACTTGGCCCCAGAACTGCTTAGTAATGTAAACCAGAAGGCCTCCAAAGCCAGCGATGTCTACAGGTAAGTAGACACACAACCCAGATTCCTACACCTTTCTGGACCGTTTTAGGGGGTGATATATGGGAGAGGAGTCTTGCCAGTGGCCAAACCAGGTCTCAGCTTTGTATTTCCTACAGCTTCGGAATCCTAATGTGGACAGTACTAGCTGGAAAAGAAGCTGAAGGTAAGACTCTAGGCAGACTTTGGGCTCCTCAACCCCAGGTGCCCTCTTCCCAAAAGGCATCCCATTCCTGTTTACTTACTCCTGGCTCCTCACCACCCCCGCTTGGCTCCTCACCACCCCCTCTTGGACTCCACTCCCTGCCTCTTTCCATGATGGAGCAAGTGATCCCTCGTACCCCGGGTGCCTTCTTATCTCATCCCCTACCCCTACCCCAGTGGGGTTGGCCCAGACATCACTGGTGCGTAACGCAGTATGTGAGAGGGAGATCCGGCCACCATCGCTTGACCTGATCCAATCTGAGCCTGAGACTCCTGGCTTGAAAGAACTGTCAGAGTTAATGAAGTGCTGCTGGTTCCATGAGCCTAAGAAGAGGCCCTCCTTCAAGGGTGAGCTGACCATCTAGCCAGCAGCCGGGGTAGGCTTGGATCTGACAGCAGGTTTTTCCTAGGGAAAGAAATTTTGCATGCCTGCAACCCACTCTGCTGTTCTTCCAGAATGCCAAACAAAAACCGGTGAAGCCTTCTCTCTGGTGGAGGACAAGATAGACGCCGCTGTCTCCACGGTGAGCACCCAGCATCCCCCACCCCACTCCAGGAGCTGGTCAGCACAATACAATACAACATGGCAAAACATGACCACCTGGCCATCCCATGACTCTCCATTGACCACTGTTTTTTGTGCCTTGACCCCCATCCCCACCCTCCCCATCCCACCCCACCCCACCCCTCCCCACCCCTGAGTTCCCAGGCAACACATTGTGGACCAAGACATGGCTCTCCCAATTCTTGTCCAGCAAGCTCCTCCCGCCCTCACAGGTAAAGAAGTTTCTCTCTGAGCACAGGAGCAACAACAGGAGATTGTCTACCCCAGAGTCAGGCCAAAGAGGAACAGAAGTGGATGGTTTGGTGGGAATAACAGGAAGCCAGTGCTCTTCCAATGATCCCGTGCTTCATGAGCAGCTAAAAAACCTGACTCTGAAGGGGCCCCCTGGCTCTGTCCCTGAAAAACACCCAAGTCTTACTGGGAGGAGCAGGGCACAGGAAGAGCAGGTTCAGCATGCCAGGACAGCAGGGATAGCTTCAGATTCAATGGCCCAACCTCTCCAAACTCCAGAGACCTCAACTTTCAGAAACCAGATGCCCAGCTCCACTTCCACTGGGACGCCAGGTTATGGACCCCAAGGGATTCCGGTAAGACACTGGTAGGATCAAGAGATGTACTCAGACTCCTGTGAGTCCTGTCCCCTTGCCAGGAAAAACTTGGGGCTGAAAGGATGTGCAGTGGGACACCCAGGTGCAGGACAGGCCTGAGAGCTCCATGTTGTTTGCAGGAGGCTGAGGGACACGGCACTAACTGGTCTTCCTGGGCCCCAGAGCCAAATCCAGACACAGGTACCCACTCTTCACCCCTTTCTTTTCCGTTGACTTTTCCCTCAAGACCTACATATAGATTCTGGGTACCTTGTTGAGGGCGGGGGGCGGGGGAGGAGCGTGAGAAGATGACCTAATCCAAGCTTCTTGTTTCATAAATGAAAACAACTGACACTCTTTGAAAAAGAATCTTTCTGGGGTTACACAACAAAGCTTGCATTTATCCCTGGCTTTTCTAACTTTCCCCAACTCTAGCTCTGTGAGCTCCCTAAGTCTCTTTGTTGTTATGGCAGTCCGGGGACCTCCCAGCAAAAAGGGTCTCAAACGGCAGTTGCCACTTCCCTTTAGCTTCTGCAAACCCATTTCTGGAGAGGCAGCCTGAAGAGGAAAGCACAGGGCACACGCCTTAATACAGCCACGACCCTTCTTCACTTTGCCTGTCTACTCACTAAACTTCCCACCATCGTCACTATTTCTTTTAAAGGGCCATCATCTGTTACCATATGGAACTGCTCTGGGGTGCAGATCGGATACAACAACTACATGACTGGCTTTCCCATGCAGGGTCCGGCACCCTCAGGCATGGGTAGAGGCTGGCAGCATCCCCACCAGTAGGTTCAAAAGAAGGCTGAAAAGAACCTGAAGCCTGGAGTGGGCCACAGGGCCAGTATAATTATAGTGGGAATTAAGTCGTTTCTAAGCTGCCTCCAGGGGCTGAGGAAGAGCACCAGCCCTTGTGACTCCTGACTTTCTTCGAGAGCAGTCCAGCCCGTGCCCAAACTGACTTTGTGATCTGCCCCCCAGGAGTCAATAAATGTGATGGAATACTAGCCAAAGTCTGAGTTAAGTCAGGGGAGGAAGGGATTGGGATGGGGGGCAGGAGTTAGTGGGGAGGCACTGCAGCTCTACCAAGGCAGGAAGTGGGGATGCTGGGGGCTGGGAGTGGGCAACCGCCTGGCACACAAGGTCAAGGCCCAGCTGGTGGCAGCAGGAAGGAATCCCAGAGGCCTGACTCCCCAGACCATTCTAATATCAGGGTGGGAGCTTCCTCTAGAGCCTGGGACTGTGACCCCACCCTAAGCCTAAATTCTAGGGGTGGAGGCTGAGATCCCTTTTCTTCTGGTCTTCTAACTCTGGAGTGAGGCCCTGGGAAGGGACGGGGTGAGAATTCACCCTGGCCCTTCTCGGCCCCATAGACACCCCCAGGCTCTTAGAGGTCAGCCCCCTTACTGCCACCTCCCTCCACCCCACACGCTCACATGCACCCAGGTTGCTTCCTAGAGAATGGAAGCCCTTTTGATTCTCAGCTGATCACGGGATATAAAGTTGTGGCTCCACCAAGCAACGCACAGACGGCCCCCTCCCACAAGCTGGACACCCAAGAGCATGGTCGGTTCTGACGGCCACAGCAGCTGCCAGCTGGGTGGAGAGGCAAAGGAATGAGTTCCCCCATCTGTGACCGAGATCCCGGTTTCCATGTGGCATGGCACTGGGACCCACACCCTTCTCTACATCCTCGCCAGGCTTCAGCCTTCCCTCAGTCTCCCCACATCCATTCCCAAGTTCCACCCCCACGTTGACTCTTCCCATTAGGTCCATCCCACCCTTCGCCCTCCACATCTCTCCCACTGTCCAGATTCCCCTTCCTTGAGGAAGCCAAAGTTGGGGAGCGATGGCACTAGCAAAGACAATCGAGTGGGGGAGGAGACCAGGGAGTCGGGCTCCCGCACGGGAAGGGGCCGGGCTGTCCCGTCGGGGAAGTGGGAGGGGGCCGCGGCGCCGGGAGGGAAGCGCCTGTCGCCTGGGGCTCTGAGCCATAGCGTCGCAGCGAGCGTGACTCCACCACCAGTCCCCCGGGCTCCCTCTCCGGGCCCAGCCGGCTCGGCTGCGGCAGCGTCGCCGGCAGTGAGTTCAGGGGACAGGAGGAGGAACCCGGGACAATCCCGGTCCCCCGGCAATGAGGCTTTGCTAGGGCACCTCCACAGTGTGGGTTTGAGGGAGCAGGAGGGAAAGACTGGGGAGCCGCCTCACCGCCAGCTGGGAGAGGCCTGGGAGGCCGCAGGCAGGGTCTGAAAGGAGACGGGATTGCCACGAGCTTGGGGGTGGGCGTGGAGCAGGTGAGACAGGCCCCGTGGGACCCGCCGGGTCGCAGGAGGTAACCCGGGGCTCGGGGTGGGGGAGACCATGGCCCGCCTCTTCAGCCCCCGGCCGCCCCCCAGCGAAGACCTCTTCTACGAGACCTACTACAGCCTGAGCCAGCAGTACCCGCTGCTACTGCTGCTGCTGGTGATCGTGCTCTGCGCGCTGGTGGCGCTGCTCGCCGTGGCCTGGGCCAGCGGCAGGGTGAGCCGGGTCTCGAGGGCGGGCTTCGTCCTAGGCCTTCTCTCTGCGGCGGGAGGGTCACTGCCTAGGGGGCATTTTCTGGGTTTGCATTTGTGGAGTCTTCTTTTCCATGTGTTTTCTTTGCTGGGAGCCCGGAAAGAAGCGTTAAACCTCGCCACGAATTGCCACCTTGGGCAAGTCACTCACTCCACCGGGTCTGCATAGGGAGGTGGTCGAATCCTGGGTGTTTCTCTTCTCTGTGAGGGGGTTCCAGCACACTTTATGAGCTTTTGTGGTCTGCTGGTTCTACAATAAATCCATTACGGATTTTCCAACTTTCCAGAGGGGAAATTCTACCAGGCCCCCCGGGGTAATTTATTTCCTGGTTTTCTCTCCCTTTTAGGGGATGTGGGGCGGCTGTACCCACAGACTCTCAGAAGGCACCCTCCATCCCGCTCTCATTTAGGCCCCAAATAAACCCATTTTTAGTTCCTGTCTGGGGAGGAAGGGAGAGGGTCTTCAATTCCATTTCTGGACATTGCCTGCTCCGGGTTTTCTTTTCGCTCCTTGGAAGCAAGGTGGGAAAATCACGGGGCGCGGCCAGTCCTTAATGTCCCACCCTGAAGTCCGGGAAGAGGTGGGGACAAAAGGCTGGGAAGGCGGTGGGACTCCCACGCCGCAGCTGAGGCAGGTGGCGAGATCGCAGCCTTCCACAGCAAGGGAGGTTAGGGGCGCTGCGGGTTCCGGCGCCCCCTGCCGTCCCAGCGCTGCTTCGCGCCGTGGGCCCCGGGCTGGGAATCTCCTGGATCAAATTGGCCCGATCTGGAGACATTCATTCCGATGTGCCGTTGTATGAGCTGGATCTTTCACTTGCTTCAGAACCCCAGGCGGTGCCATGGTTCCCGTTTGACAGACATGAAAGCTGAGGCTCAGAAAGGTCATGGATTCACAAATAGCCAGTGTGGGGTGGGAGCCCGGTCTTCTAGGTATGTGTTCCAGGCTCAGCCGCTGTAGCAGCGTGCAAGTTAGAGAAGAGGTTGAACCATACGAGATCATTGACCCTAGTTTAAAAACAATAGACAACTTCAAATGGTTCAACCTAAGATGGATAGCAAGCGGAAGGGCCCTGCCTCCTTTCCTTCTTGGGTTTGAGACACTTCTCAGAACTGGGCAGAGGAGCTGTCAGCCCTTCCTCTATCTGGTTCTTTCCTTCTATCTTGGGCGAGCTCCCTAGGCTCCCCACCACAATCTTGCCTCACCATCCCCTCCCCACAGGAGCTAGTCTCAGACCCCAGCTTTCTGACCACTGTGCTGTGCGCGCTGGGCGGCTTCTCGCTGCTGCTGGGCCTCGCTTCCCGCGAGCAGCGATTGCAGCGCTGGACGCGCCCCCTGTCGG
Organism: Tarsius wallacei; assembly: GCA_963574415.1. Taxonomy (NCBI): domain Eukaryota; kingdom Metazoa; phylum Chordata; class Mammalia; order Primates; family Tarsiidae; genus Tarsius; species Tarsius wallacei. The sequence continues at coordinate 438 of CAUYQG010219285.1, read as the reverse complement.
GCCTCGTGTGGGCCGCGCTTCTCGCGTTAGGCCATGGCTTCCTGTTCACCGGGGGCGTGGTGAGCGCCTGGGACCAGGTGAGAGGGTCGGCAGGAGAGCGGGAAGTGGGCGGTGGGGAAGGAAGGGCCTGGCCTCGAACCCCCTTCAGGCCTTGAGCAGTGCAACGCAGACCTTCAGCTACCCGCGCCCCGTCCCCAGGTGTCTTTTTTTCTCTTCGTCATCTTCACCGTGTATGCCATGCTGCCCTTGGGCATGCGGGAGGCCGCTGTCGCGGGCCTCGCCTCCTCGCTGTCGCACCTACTGGTCCTCGGGCTGTACCTTGGGCGGCAGCCGGACTCACGGCCTGCGCTGCTGCCGCAGGTGAGCACGCAAATAGCACAGGTTGCGCCCAGGGCGGGTTCTGCCACGCGCTTGGAGGCTCCTTTGGTGAGCGCGCGG
>CAUYQG010219280.1:0-26978 GCA_963574415.1 Tarsius wallacei | reverse complement strand
CTTTCCACCTCAGCCTTCCAAGTAGCTGGAAGTACAGGTGTGTGCTACCACGCCCGGCTAATTTTTTGGTTTATTGTAGAGATGAGGTCTCGCTTGCCCAGGCGGGTCTCGAACCCGCGGGCTCAGGCAATCCACTCACCTCAGCCTCCCAAAGGCGCAGGATTACAGGCTGAGCCACCGAGCCCGGCCGGCCTCATTTTCAACACTAGGGATCAAATTTCAACATGAGATCTGGGGGACAAACATCCACATTGTGTCAGCACCTATAGACCTACCGTATTTTCGTGGCTCCTGGTACAGTGGGTGTTGTGTCTCAATCCTTCACTGTGGTCTAGGTCTACCCTTCCCACACTCTCTCATCCCCTTCTTCAGTTGCATTAATAGCTCATGTCGTTAACATCTTCTTCTCCAATAGATCATTCCCATCCAGCATGAAGACGTCATGATATCTCCCAAACCAAAATCAAAATCCTTCTTTGACCTCCATCCCATCACCCTCTAAAGAAACTTCTGCAATCACTACATCATCTAATGTATTTGCCAGAAAATTCTTAGAAGTCTTCATGCTGCCATTTTAAAGACCTTTTTGTCATCTGTATCTTAAACGCTCAGCACCGTTCTACAGAACTGAACGCTACATAGCAAAATATGCAATAGACTATCTCGCTCCATCAATGCTCACAAATACAAGCCTTCAAGATGTACATATCAAGCAATAGAATAACCAGGAGCTCCATGAAACTTCCTTTCTGGTCTTAGTTCTCTGATTGCTCAGGAAAAGCCCTGTGTTAAAAAGCACAAAATCCTAACCATACCGCGGAATAAGTGTATATTTTAATCAAGAGCATTATTGGCATGCCACATTCCAATTTAATAAATGTGTGTGTATGTCTTTCTTCTAAGATGTTGTAAGAATATATACATGATATTGTAAATTCTTGCTGTCCATAAGTGGCTTATATTGTGTGTGTGTGTGTGTGTGTGCATGTGTGTTCTTATGATCTTAACCTCTCAGTTAATATCTATAGAATTATGTCTTCCATAATTTTATGGAGCAAGACTTTTCCCTACTTTTATTTTGCTGAACAGAAAAGGTTTTCTGTAGCATTCAAATTAGCACTGAGTTTTACCAAGCAATTCATCTCTGGATGCCAAGAAAGGAAATAAAAAGTGGAAAATAATTGACAAATATTTTAAAGTAAGAACTTCTTATGTTTATGACATTTTAAATGACTGAATTGTTTCAGAATATATAAAATGCAAAGTAGATAATTTCTTTCAACATTTTGTTTTAAATTAAATAAATTTTCAAGGAAATCTCAGTATGTTTGTTTTTTAATGCCTCTTTCTCCATCATCTAATGCTATTTTTGTAGCCCAAAGCAGGCTTTGGAAAAGTGTAGTGTAGTAATTGCTTGATTCTGACAAGAACTTCCATATGTTGAATATGTGAACATAATTCTTTGATTGGCCTATTCAAACATAAACATGCCCAATGGGTACGCAAGTTCAGATTATTAATCATTTTGTGAATATTCATATATTTGTGAAACTGTTGATGAGATTTGACAGTTTTTCTTTTCATACCTATCGGAGATAACTGACCACCGTGAGAACACATTTGCGAGGCTTGATACCGCTGCAAACTGAAGTAACTTTCCATTTTTTTCTGCTGGTGACTCAGGGCAGCAGGGTTCCCTGTCAAGTTTCCACGTTTTTCCAGCTACTTGAGGCCACTCTCAGACACGTGGTTCCCAATGCTTTTTTGGCTTCGATGACGGACTGCAGGGAGCTGGAGGCATCAGAATCAAGCTAGTGTACACATCTAAATGGCTTCCTTCATTGAACTTCAGCTTTGCTTTTCAACAGATCAAATTTATGTCTTATTCAAAGTAATAAAATAATTCCAAGCACTTCTTTAGTTGACTTTGTCTGTATAATGATGAAATTAAGTTAGTCAATGAGTATTCCTTTAACTGAAATGATAATTTTAAAACTGTCATTTCACATGCAACTTCAAGAGTAGCAGAATTTAGAACTCAAATTTAGTGAATAAAAATTCTTTTACTATGGGATGGAGCAAAACAGAATCAAATAATTTAATTTGGAAACAAAGTAACAATAGATTTATAGTATTTGTAAGCCCTAGAACATTTATAAGAGATTCAAATTAAATTTTAAAAATAGTACTAAAGAGTTGATATAGTCTTAAGTATCCACTGTAATGTAAGTCAATGGTTAATAAATAGTTCCTAATTTAAGACACTTCAAAGCACTTCAGTGCATGCATAAGGATCATTCAGACTGAACACTTTTTCTGTTTATAAGTAAATTATTATTCTAAATGTTGAGAAAGAAGTTTCTTCTCTTAAGTAGGTCTGACATTCCAAGTGGTCTCTTATGTATTTTATTCTACTAAGTACATATTTTATTCAAAGACAACTCAAAGATAAATTTGATCGTGGATTCTTACAATTTTTACAGAAGCTACACTTCTATACTTTAGTGTATTTTATGGTATCTGCATAAATAATACACTGATCAAAAAAAGGAAATGAATTCCATTGTAAAGCTATTATAGTATGCTCCTGTGTAAATGCCCATTTAAAGGGAAACTATTTCAGTTGAAAGAGAATGGCATACAGATAGATTCACCTTCCATTATCATATGATGTGAGCAGACAGATGACCTTCAATGTCTTCCCCAAACTTTCTGAAATATAATGGCATTTTCTGGATATGCAGAAAAAAATATACGGCTTGCATTTGCGGTGCCAATTCATCTTCCGTAACCTGTCATAAATGGTCAATTCAGGATTATCAAGAACTTCTTTTAATCTTGGTTTCAATTGCTTTCCCCAGAAGCATTTTGTCACAGAAAACAAAAGTAGAAAAGTTTCCTGATTTGACTTGCAACTTGGATCGCTTTCCCTCTCTTTATGTCAAATTAAGGACAGACTCTGGAAGACCTTGGAATTACTGTCAGTCTCTTCAGTATTTCCATATTTCCGGCATCCTTTGAAGGTGAAAAGGAGAAAAAAATCACGGATTTTGTCAAGGACTTTGATATATCCATGGCAAATTCACTATGAAAACCTCAGTTTTCTACTCCAAAAGCTGCCCTTCCTTCAGAGCCTGCTGACAAAACATAAAAATTAGCAGATGCCTCTTATAGATCTGAATTTGCATTAAAGATCAAATTTCTGATTTTTGCTTCAGAAATTTATACAACATGCCATTTGGAAAAGGCCAGTATTTTGGTTCACTTGTCAATGGCAATCAGTGTTTCATGAAGCAAAGCGTAGTTGTGTTGATATTTTCATTGTGGCTCTCGATCACTCTCATTGGCAGACACAGTTGGCCTTTTTAAATTCAGAAAAGATCAGGCCAAATACATTTTATTTTTTGATCCATGCGTTGTTCACATATTTTTGGGAATCTCGGCTGACTTTGCTTTTAACCATGGAGCCTTTGAAATACTTGTTTGCATTTACTTCCCAGCTTTCTTGAAAGCCCTGCAATCTGGCTCCCGCTCTCCCTTCCCAGACCTTCCTCATCTTCCTGCACCCTTGCCTTGACTGAACAAAGCCAGTTGCATAGTCTGTGTCTCCTCTCATTCCCGGGCTTCTCGTACCTGTCTCTCATTCCATTCTTCAATTACATGAATCGGTCATGTCATTGACATCTTCTTCTCCAATAGATCATTCCCTTCCAGCATTAAGACGTTGTAATATCTCCCAAACCAAAATCAAAATCCTTCGTTGACCTCCTTCCCCTCACCCTCTAAAGAAACTTCTGCAATTGGGCCCCCACTACGTCATCTAACGTATTTGCCAGAAAATTATTGGGAGTCTTCATGCTTCCATTTTAAAGAACTTTTTATCATCTGTATCTTAAACTCTCAGCACCTTTCTACAGAACTGAACGCTACATAGCAAAATACACCATAGACTCTCTTGCTCCATCGATGCTCACAAATACAACCCTTCAACACTCAAGCTCTAGAATAACCAAGAACTCTTACCTGGAATCCTGCTCCCTCCAACATCACATACTGACCCCTGTCTCAAGCCCTCCGCCACCAACTAAAGGGCCACATGCCCAATCTTTCAATTCCATAAGGGCTGTATCGACTTCTTTTGTGTTTTTTTTTTCTTTCCTTTGAACTTTGAAAGTATTGCCTTATCTTTTAGAACAATTTTCTTGGTCTTGTTTACAAACTATAAGCTGTCTGTTACCTCTCTCCTTTCAGAGTCCTTATTCAAGCACACTACAGCTGTCTACAATCCAGTGACTGTCTTTCTTCCTTTTCTCAATATTTGCAACTTGTGGTTTTCTCTCCACTAGTTTGAACTTTCTGACACTCTTCATGTCTTTGTTTTAAACCCAACTGTGGACAAATCATGCTCTATCTTCCCTATGCTTTATCATCTACTCTATGAAAGAAAAAAAAGCCACCAAGCAGGGTGTCCCTGACGACAGAGTCTCCCTGATGGTGACCCACACACTCCATTCTGCTGTGCTCTTGCTCTCCATGCTCCCGATTCAAGAAAACTCCCCGCCTGTCTGTGGATCCCATCCACCCGTGGATTCACAGCCTCTTGATCTTTCCTGACAAGTTTACCCTGTCTTTGTTTTATATATTCCACTTCTCCTTCTCATCTTCCCAGATATCCTAAACATAGTCAAATTTATTTAATTAAATAAAAATCAAAACCCAGAACTCAAACTTTATTCTCCTTTCCGTCCTCTGGTTGCAGGCTCACGTCTCTTCTTCCCTTTGTAGCCAGGGGATTAGGTAGAGGCCTTTCTACCCAGTATAATACCTACGTGGCAGCTAAATTTCTACCCTGACCTCATCTTGACAGAGAGATCTGCAAAGGGACACTCCCTTTCTGCCCAGACAAGCTAAACAGGTGGGATCCAAGATGGCAGCCCGCTTGACTTCTGAAGAACCTCTGACTCATTATAACATACTTTCCACATTAAATGACACACCTCAGGGCAGCCTCGACATGAAACCTTGAAACCAGAAAAGGAGCCTGACAGAATTCCGAGAAATCTCTGCCCATTCCAAGAAAAGACATGAATATTCTTGTCCTCCTTTCAAGGTCCAACCCCTTCGTTAGAGAAGTCCTGTATATATGTAGGTCTATACATACATATTTTAAGTGAGAAAGTAGGATTTATCGAGAGGACAGAGGAGCTCCCACAGTGGCGGAGGACCCAAAGACCTGTATTTTAATCCCTTCACCTCCCACCAGTGAGAAGCTGCTTTCTGACCCATGTTCCCAACTCTCCATTTTACAGCCATAGAATTAAAGCCTTCCCTGCTTGACCCGCACTTTTGGCTTTGTATCTTGACTTTAGGACACTGGACAGGAAAGAGCCTCATTTGGGAGAGGGACGCTAACTTTGTCAGTAACAGTAACAGCCTATTCCAGGGTCTGGATCTATGCTCTGACTTACTGTTTGATCCGTGCAACATGGCTTCTATCATCATAATCCCATAAAATAGCCTCATCAATGTTATTAATGACTCTGGGTTGATAAAGCTAAAGCTAGTGGGTACTTTAAGATTCTTTATTTCAAGTCTCTGGAGTGCTAAATATAACTAATCATTCTCAAACACTTTCCCTCCCTCCCTTTCCTGTTATTTTTTTTTGAGTTGGAGTCTCACTCTGTCACTCAGACTGGAGTGCAGTGGCCGCTTCCGGCCACTGCAGCCTTGACCTGCTAGGCTCCGGCAATCCTTCCGCCTCAGCCTGCCGAGTAGCCAGAGCTACAGGTGTGCACTACCACGCCCGGCTAATTTTTGTTTTATTGTAGAGATGAGGGCTCACCAAGTTGCCTGGGCGGGTCTCGAACCTGCGGGCTCAGGCAATCCACTCACCTCGGCCTCCCAAAGCGCTGGGATTACAGGCTGAGCCACCGAGCCGGCCATCCTCCCTTTTCTTAATATGCTTTTCTCCTAAGCCTAACCTTATGGCTACTCCTTGCTTGTATTTTTTGTAGGCTCACTCTCCTCTGGCTGGTCAAAATGTTTAGAGTTCCTCAAGACTCAATTCAAAGCCCTCTCTTCTCTAAATTTATCCAACTTATATTCTCCTCCTAGGTAATCTTAACCACACACAGGGATCAATCAGCACCTATTTTTATCTCTACCTCAAATTCTTCCTCAGAGCTAGACTTATTATTCTTAGTTTTGTCTAGTCTATTTTCCCCAAGATAACCAGAATGATATGTTTAAAAAAAATGTAATATTCTCTCTTGAGGCCTTCTCCTCCAAATGCTCCAACTTTTGTTTAAAATTCTTCAGTAAGTTCCTCTTGGAATCTTCCTACCCTACGTTGTCCCCACCACAGTCACCCAGGTCTCTTTTTGATTCCTGGTCATCATTATGAATTTTCCTATTTAGTCTAAACAATGCGTTTACCTATGCTAGTTTCTTTCTCTTTGCTACTCTTCCTTTTCTCCTTTAACTTGTCGAATGTAACTCTTCCATCAGACGTCAGCTGAAGAATAACTTCCTCCGAGAAGATTGCCCTGACCTTTCTGACTGGACTATCTCTTCACGTAAGGATGATAATCCTTCTTACCACTTTGTAGAGTTGTCAATTACTCTTTGCTGATGAGATCATTTGATGAGAATCTCTGTTCCTTCCTAAGGTCCATTACAAGTCTTTCTTTTCTTGAAAATAGATCCCCAATATCTACTACAGAACCTAGTGCAGAGCAATACCTCAGTAAATGTCTAGCGAACGAATAACTGAATACACGAATTTCTCTTTCAGTCTATGTCACTCGTCAAAATAGAACACTGCACCCATTGTAAGAGTTCTGTCAATAGTTGTCAAATTGTATTAAGCGATGTACATTTTTGAATGATATTTGAAAGAAAACAAAAATAGAGTGCAATCTGCAATTTAGAGTAACATATTTATATTCAATTCGGTTCATGGCTATTTTCATATTGTGCTGTGTGGCATTTGAACAAGTCTTGGCAATTGGTTTTCTTTTAGATTAAGAAATATGCAATATTGTTCCTCAACTCATTTATTACAATGTCTGATGAAGGTTGGTTATACTAGTTTCTGCTTAAATTGAAATGCCACTCTGTTGTCCCTTTTAGACTGACTTAAACTGACTAATCATTTACATTTTGCATTATATCAAACCCTGAGTTTTCGGAATGGAAAAGCTAATGCTGTCACACGTTTTGGAGTCTGGCTTTGATGAATATATTTTCTCCACTTCCCAGAAAGAAAACGGATATCAAACTCTATGTAACACTATTTATTTCCCCCAGCTTACTCCACATCTTGTTTTGGAGAGCAGCATGCGTAAAACAGCAACAAAAAAAGTTATCTTTTAAGGATGATTCATTTTAGGGCATTTTAAAGTAAGCATTAGTTTGTGACCTTTCATTAATAGAGGAGTTGCAGAAACCACAAGCAATAGGTGTTAGTCACTAATTAAAGTCAACGATGAGAGAAATTTGAAGAAAATGCTGTTTACATTTGCTTTGGAAGAAGATTCAAAAGCTTGGAAAGGCTCAGGTTAAGGTTACAAATTTGTGTGGTCCGGGTTAGCTAATACCCAAAGTGCGCACTCCACATTAATCACCACTTCTGACTGAACTCAGAAAATACTACATTGCGTTTTTATTATACAAAAATGAGTGTCAATTCTCACCAACTAGAAAGAGACTTATTATCACAGAATGGGGTTACAGAAAATTGCTTTAAAATGGCCATGTTGATTGTGGAATAAATATTGTAATACAAACATAAATGAGACTATATTAAACAATTAAAAAATGAATAATGTTCAAAAGCCATGTTGTCTTTTGTATAATCAGTAAAGTAACATTTAATCTCCAAACTGGTCTTGCTGCCTCCTGCCTGGTCTTATCAAACTCCGTTCTTCCCTGCAACCGAGTGGTCTTTCCGAGCGCCAATCAGACTGTCTTTCCCTTTGCTGAAGTTTGTCGATTTCTCCTCAGCTTTCAGGCCGAAGTCCATCTTCTTCCATTAAAAACAATAGCTCTTCATGATCTCCATGGGCCCTGCTTATCACTCTCACTTGGCAAAAATCATTTACACCGACATACATGACTGTCCTCAGCCACATACAACTGCACACGGTTTCCAAATGACTTATGGTACCTTCTTTCTCTGGTTGTTCATACATGCTTGCACTCCATGGTTATGCCGCTCCTTTTCTTGATCTAATTTCTGATTTTTTCCAAAATATTTTCTAAGTTGAAATAAATATATTATTCAGTTCAAATATTGCCTCCTCCGGGATGCTGATTTCCAGTGCTCCAGTTTCTTTCAGAACCCCAGGGCATTTGACAGCTAACCTCTGTCACTGACTATGACTGTTAGCATCTATTTATGTGTCTGCCTCAGGGCAAAACTAAAAGTACTTTGAGGAGTAAACCCTCTTTAATTTAGTATCTGCTGGCCCCTGCATACTGCATTCACGAGTGAAATTAATTCACTGGTTGCTAAACCCAGGGTTATGGGCCAGTCCTTAGCTTGAAGCTGTGGACACACAGGCTAAAGGCACACAGCACCATCCTTGATGACTGGATCATTCATCAACTCAGATAGCAGATACTCACAATTTACCTGCCAATTGAAATAATAAACAAAGAAACTTCAATCTTGAACACTTCCTGAAAAGAAACCTAAACGCCATAATCACAAAATGGTGGCGACAATGAAAACTATGACAAAGTATTACCACTTGAGATTACATGGATGAAATCTAAATTTGTGACTATGTTTTACAGCTTTACTTTAACTGCATCCAGCTTCTTTCTTCCATTGTCTATTATTAATTCCTGTGATACATGGCATTCTATGTACTTCGTTTTTGGGGATCTTTGGTTTCAAAGATCTGGTCCTACCGCATGTCCTTGTTGATTTCTCCTTGTTAATCTGACAGTGTAAAGGTTAAAGACTAGGACAAAAGCATTAGCTTGATGTTTAACTTGAAAATTAGATAAAGAAGTCTAGCATTGGTGTTGGGTGAGGACAAAAATAACTTAGGCTGCCCAGGTTAATGCCTGGATCGGGAGGAAATGAACTCCTTGCTCCTGGCTACTTGATATTCATGACCTTTCTTATAGTGGTGATGACAAAGTTTTTGTCTCAGCATATACAAGCAGTTGCTCTGTCAATGGAAGGATTAGCACCCAAACACCAGCCTTGGGTCAGGACACCCCCGGTTGAAGATTTGTCTCTAGGACAATAGGGGTGCTACTCCCAGAGCCAATCCAAAGTAGTACGCAGTGTGCAGGTGTCAAGGAGGGGCAATCTTACTACTCAATGTAGCCCTGATGTGGACGGTGCTGAGGGCATCAACTACAAACTCAACACAGTCCATCTCCCTTCCTTGATGGAGAAGGAAACACTTGATTCCTTGCAGCCAAAGACATTCTCCAAAAGGTTGCAGATGTTATGTCATTGCTCTATAGAGATCAGACACATGCAATTTGATATATCTATTTCAAAAGTGTATTTTTATTGTGCAACTCAACTCTGGTAGCTCTACCCTTAGGGTTTGTCTAGGTGTGCATACAGGTGGGTTTCCCAACGTAACCCAAGATATATACTAGTGAAACTGGCAAACCATGACCCTCTTTTGTTGACAAGTTTTACCAAAATACATGCGACTATTTGCTTAAAAATAAAATTGTAATAAAAAGAAGAACTCTTTTGTAAATTTTTTGTAAAGGGAGTTTTAACAGGAACGTTAAATATATTTTTTCTCTTTGTCCATTTTTGGGTGGCAAGGACAGGTTACCAAGCAGAACATTTTTTTCTGATTTATCTCATCCATTCAAAGGTACCAGAAAAACCATAACCAAAGTATCTGTGTTCTGTGTGTCAAAGGGCGCTGTGAGAATACACAGGCAAGTAACTCCACAAATTGGACAGATCTTGAAATGAGGGAAACTCCATAATACTGAAATCCTATTTTAAAAAAAAATCTGGCATTGTTCCTGGAGCTCTTAGCTCTGTGGCACTTAATGAAACACTCATGATAGATGAACCGTCTCCCTGACATGCCTATAAAGGAACGCTTGATGATTTTATTAACACATGCAGTGCTGAAACCTCTGTTTGATGAACATTCTAATAAGGATGCCCTCTATGCCAGCAAAGTTCAGGGAAATAGCACAGAAGAACGGACAGATGAAAGAAGACACACTTTTTGATCATAACATTGAAATACGTTGCAGGTGTCTGACAGATAACCATGTGCTCCAAAGTAGTATGAAACACTATACAGCATTAGGCCTAGTGAAAGAGAAAGTCTGATTTTCAGCCTGCAACAAGCAATGACACCACAATATAATCATCCTTAAAAAGCAGAATCTTAATTTTGAGAATTTGGGTCCTTTGAATCACAATGTGAATTATTATAATGAGGCTATTGAGAATTCCTTAGATGGAACTAGGAACCCAGACACAAAATGAGTTAAAGTTTCGTTTGTGCAAAAAGAGACCCAAAAGCCAGTACAGGAATCTGCAGAAATCATTACAGTGTAGGCGTGTAAATTGTTGTCTAAAGCAGGGGACTCTGACCCCTGGGCCATGGACTGGTACTAGTCCCTGGCCCGTTAGGAGCTGGGTGGCACCGCAGGAGGTGAGTGGTGGGCAGTGTGTGAGCCAGCAAAGCTTCATCTGTATTTACAGCCATGCCCCATCTCTCGCATGACCGACTGCGCTCCGCTTTCTGTAAGATCCCAGATTCTCATAGGAGCGTGAACCTTACAGTGAACTGTGCATGCGAGGGCTCTAGGTGGCACGCACCTGATGAGAATCTAATGCCTGACGATCCTCCTCTCATCCGTGGAAAAATTGTCTTCCATGAAACCGGTTCCTGATGTGAAAAGGGCTGGGGACTGAGGGTCTAAAGTCCATCAACCTGTTCATATGAAAACTTTACACGTGGTGACTGGCTATCAGTAAGGAGTCCTAGGAAATAAAAGAATTGAGGATGTGCAAATGGCCTGCCTTTTCATCACGAAACCAGTAATGTCGCTTGTAGGTGCCCCTTTGTGCTTCAAACCACCCATGAGCTTAGTCAGTTCATGTAATCTCTTATCATCTAGTTTAGACTAGTTTAGTGTACTCTAGGAAGCCTTTCTTAAACCTTTCAACTGCCACTTTGATATGTCCTTCTAAATATATCTTCATTATACATACATCGCATTTAAATGACCAGTTTACTTGCTTGCCTTAATGAGACTATGGTCTCCCAGAAGACAGAACTGCTGGCATCTTTGGGATTGTAACTCAGAGTTTAACAACTAATAGATTATTTTTGAATGAAGACAAAAAGCGGTATCTGCACGAATGTGCACACCAGCCCTGTTCTCTTATTGTTTCAAAAATTTATTTATTTTAAAGATTTGGGGTACAATTCAGGATTAGGTATACAAGTGGTCATCACACAGGTAAAGTTTGGGCTTCCCTCTGGCCCCTACTTTGCCTGGTTTGAGATCAGGTACCCTTACTGGCATTGTGTCCTACCCCCTCCCTGACCCCCAGCAGTTTCCCGCTACTGCCAATCCCTTTCTTGTGGAATTATGATAAATATTCAGGGTCCATGTTTGAGTGAGTATGTATGGTATTCAGTTATTTGTTTCTGTGATGGATCACTGAGTGTTGTAGACTCTAAATCCATCCAAATCATTGCAACACTATGCACAATTGCAAAAACATGGACCCGACCATGCTGCCCACCAAAAGTAGACTGGATTTTAAAAATGTGGTACATATACACAATGGAATACTATGCAGCCATAAAGAAGGATAAAGTTATGGACTTCACACCAACTCTGATTTGTAAAATCACCTATTTGAAATTTAATCTTAAATGACACAGTTATTTTTGTGGAATATTATAAATTGAGTTGGAACACTTATTTGACTATTAAAAAATGATGGTCATAATGCATTGACTAGATACAGAAAAGTGACAAATAAAAGCGACAAACATTTGCGAGCTAGTGGGTACACATACATATGTTAGTTTGTGTGTAATATATGTGTATATTGTCTTAACATATATGCATCAGCTCTAATGATATATGTATATATGCTTTATATATATATCAGTTCTATAAAATAGAAATATATTTTAACAATATTCTATTTTATCTTAAAACATGGAAGTCTTAAAATATACACAGTTAAAGCATAAATTCATACTTGATTAAATTTAAGCAACCTTTTAAATTCACCTTTAGCCATAATAAGAGGAGTTTAATCTTATTTATTTTCCTTGGAGAAGATTGCTGTGCGAATATAAATTTATTTACATATCATTCATTCTGGGGTTTATAGTGAATTTTACTGAAAAGGAAAAGTTATGCTTTTAGTATAAGTTATTATTTCAGTTTTAAATTTATAATATTTTTAAAACATATACTGTAAATATGAATTTATGCTACAGCAAAAGTTTGGCGATTACTCATGCTACTAGCAGCATAAATTATGTATGTTATACCACACATTTGTAAATATATAATTTACAATGTTGTCAATTACAAGAGAAAAAACAATTATCTTTGACTATCAGTTTACCTCCACCGACCTCTTCTATTTACTTTAACTATCATTGAAAGTTACTTTTAGAAAATATTTACTTTATTTTTAGAAATTGTATCTTGTTGATAAATTATATGTATTAAAATATGATCAAAACCAATATAAAACATGGGCTTTAATAAATTATGTATTTATTCATCTTACATCATTAAGAATAGTGTCAATTCTACAATTAATTTAAAATTATATATATAATCCTATTTCAAGTCAAGATTTCAATTACTCATTTTATGAATAAAATATATTTCCTTTAAGATAACAAAAATAAGCCCACAATATTGAGACTTTCAAAATATTTCAACTCTAACTTAACAGTTTAACTTAGAAATAGTCCACTACTAGGTTTATGGCACAATTATCCTTTTCTTTGTGGCAGCCCTCTTCCTTGATTATATCTTTTTAGACAAATTGCTCTGCATCGATACAAAGACTGTTTTAGATGAGGTTAGAGAAAGTAGATACAGAAGTATTTAACAAGGTCATTATTTAAATCTGAAGAGGTCCTGCACTTTGCAATGCATCAAACATTCATTTGTAATTGACAGTTTTCTTACCTAGACTGCTTCTCAGTCAAGAGACTGTTCTCCAAAGACAGTCAGCTGGGTAAATGTCAGAGGCTCAAAAAGTAAATTATAGTGCAAACAGCGTTGATATTTCTATGAAATGGAAGAAAAGCATATTTATTTTTAAAATATAGAATTTTATTTAAAACAAGTGAAACCCTTTTATTGTGACCTTTATAAGATTCCAAACAGTGACGAATTTGGTCATTACAAATAACCTTTTCCAGAAAGAGCTTTACCATTCGGGACTTCCATTTAGTAATATATGTGAATTAATTTCCTTTCTACAAAATAACTCACGATATTAAATTTTTTATGAGATATTTTATTCCTGATACCACGGTTTTAAGGACATTTTGGAAGGGGAAAAAGTGAGGGAGCCACTATCGGGTAGTCAGTCATTTTAACTTGTTTGGGAGAAATCAGTCATTTTCTGGTTTCATTCAGAAACTCCACTGTAAAGCAGTTTCTGACTTACAGAGCAGGTTGGATTCTCTGAGTGCATTGTTGTTTGTTTGGAGAATGGAACTCCCTTTACTGAGCACTTAATGTTGTGTGTTGTGGTCTTCGGCTGTTTCCCAAGTTAGTCTTCGCTACTTTTTTAAAAGTCTTTGGTGAATCAAAGAAAGTATGAAGAAAATACATATGCATTAAATAGTTACATATATATTTTTATTAATCTATATTTATATCTACATGATTATATGCACGATGATATAAGATTACACATAAGATGAAGAAAACAACACTCATATTACCTTAAGCCCTAAATTGCTTGCAAAACATCATCTCTATTGGAAAAGCGGTTCTCGGTTCCAACTTGGAATTATAGGACCACATCCTGGCCTGATGCACCTGACAAAAGTGCTGTTTCTCCTCAATCCCCCATCTCTGAAACTGAAGACCCAGGGACTGTGCACCGATTGGGGTTTCTTAGGCCAGAGTTTCTGGAAGGCAGAGGTCGGGATTGCAGGGCAAGACATACGGCATTAGGGTACTCCCAGGTCAGGTCTCTGTCCTTGGTTTGAAGCCAGATTGTTCCCCAGGGTTTTTGTTTTGTTTTGTTTTCCCTTCTGTCTTGCCATTCGGCCCCTCTCTTCCTAGGAACGCTGTCCCAGCCTGTCTTCGCTGTTAACTAGATGCTGAATTGCAAGCTCTGTGGACTACTAGGAAAATAGGAGACTTTCTACCAGATTGTCTACAGAGCTGACTGTCTTCAGGAAGCTAATGCATGATCAGGGAGTGGCATTATCAAGTTCCAATCAAAAAAAATCTTAAAAATTGCATTAGTGCTTCCTGGAAAGTAAAGAAGACGGGATTCACACCGTTTTTTCTCAGTTATATATGGAGGTTGTAAACTTCCCTGGTTATCTAAAATGATAGCTACACGTTACATCCTCTAATCTTGTTTTAGTTTCTTTATATCCTTTGTCATTTCTATTATTGTATTTGTTTATTTTCTGCTTCCTCCACTGAAGTAAAAGCTTTATTGATGCATATATGTTTGTTTTTTTCCAAGTTCCTGTGGTGTCCTCAGGTATAAGACCGTGACGAGCATGCAGTAAACACTAGATAAACATTGGTTGAATGAGTGGTTGAATGAATGAATGAATACCGACTCGCAGACTGGGTTACCTTGAAGCATGTTTGGCCTTATAATACCTGTTTATGTTAATTTTACCTTGCACACTGCCAACAATGACACCCTTTCTCTTCATGAGAAGAACTTTCCAGTGATTGCTTTGCAAGTAGATTTCTCGTCTGACCCACGTTGACTTAGTCCCAGTCTCCTTCTGTAGAAATCGGCTGCCTGGCCCCTTTCTCACTGGACCTGACTTCGAGGCCACACCTCACATGGACACTTGTTTGTCCCGCCTCACAAGCCAGGTGTTGCATGGTCAGAAGCTTCATGAGAAGATAAACGGAAGGACAACAAAATGGATTGGGAGGTCCAGCCTCCACAGAGCAGGGCCTGAGGTGGGGGGAGGGAATGAGGAAGAAAGACAAGAGACAGCGGGATTGGGCGGTCTCTCTCCTCAATAGGTAAGAGACCGTTTATTATTTAGCATGCTTCTTATATAGGACAAAACTAGGGCAAAACTCTTCAAGGAATTATTGTAAAAACAAGCAGTGTCAGCTTTTGGGCCAGGCATCTGGGCCAGGTGTGACGTCATGTCGCTTTGCTTTATTATAAAGTAACAAATCAAGGTTAGGGGAGATGGGCGAACCACAGTGGAATTACGTTGTTACTAGAAGGCCAGCTGTTCTGTGTTTATCTTCTTGTACCTAGGGCTTTACAGTAGCTAAGACTGTATCTGTACTGTGTGCACCCAGATGTGTGGCATTCAAGACACTGCTTCGTGTAGCAGGCTGCATTCCTCACAGCCTGCCTCTGGCTAGGATGCAGAGTTTCCAAGCGAGACCTTGCCTACGAGCTTGGGGTATGCAAGGCCTGCTACGTTTCATGTAGGGGGCTGCATCCCTCGCCTGCCTTGGGCGAGAATGCAGAGCTTCCAGGTGAGACCGTTGCCTGCAAGCCAGGGGTCCTCAAGGCCTGCTACAGTGGCCGTGCTTGTCTGCTCCCCACCTCACATCTGCTCCGAGCTGAGGGAGTCTAGGCTTAGTTCCTTGAACACAAGCGGAGAACACAAGGACCTTGTCAGCTGATGTTCTGGTCTCCTTCAGTGGATGAGTGAGAGGAAGCTGCTGCAAAGTCCTCTAGCCAGCAGCAACCAAGAGGAAAAACAAAAACAAACAGGGCTTGAAAAAATAAAATGAGAAAGTATCTACAATCTACCTAAAGTACACTGCATTGCACACAAGGATTATAGCTTGGGAATCTGTTTGATTTCCGAAAGGCTGAGAGAAATCTACACACACTTTACTCATGAGTGTGTCAAAAAGGACACTGGGCATCACAGAAGTAATAATATAGCTGACTATAATGGTGCTGGCCAAGGCACTAAAATATATTCCCTGGTTCCTTTGCATTAGTGGCAAGCAAAACACGAATGCCTATAGAAAATATATCCTTTTATGGGTACATACATTACATATTATGGATTTTGCAATGCTCTTACTTGACCCAGGTGATATGGAAGCCAATCTTTAGCTGAATGAACGCTGACCTGAGAGTTTATTTGTTTTGGTTATTAGTCTGATTTCGCACAGAATTTTAGGTTTATTAGTGAAAGGTAAATACTGCAAAACAGCGCTTAAAAGTAATAATGGAACAGAATTAGGCGAACTGTGAACAAGAGTAAAAAAATTCAGACGACAAAGGCCAAAAGCTAAATGTAAGGCTCACACTTGACAGGTGACCACAGATATGTGTTAATCACAAATTAATGCCAATTGCAGTATAAGAAAATATAATGAATGCAATAGAATCGCTGATTTCACTTCCACAAACTTATTTTGTTGTAATCATCTAGGAAGCTCCAGGAACTACATGAAGCCCTGGGTTTAAAGGCAACTATCCTACCGAAAAACTGGCATACGCCTACCATGCCAATCCTAGTTATGTTACAATTTGTTTTGTTATATGTCACTTATTTTATTTTATACAATCTTATTCTTACATTTTAGTGTATTTCTTAGACACATAATCATCTAATATACGTAATATGGCTAAGCTGGTTAAATGTATCACAGTAACATACACACACATTATAGTTCTAATTTTGCTACGAACACTTGCATCTTGAGTATATAAACCCACATAACTTTAAGTCAATATCCTTCTCCAAAGAATCAGCTATTTTGTGAGATTTTAAATTTACAACCATACTCTGATTTGAAAAATGTTTTCAGTGAAAATAACGGAATGCGAAAAATAAAAATTCAAGGAGACGTTAATAGTGTCCGTGGAAGGCATGGATATTTTCAAAATGTATGGCTAATAAATGAAAACCCATATAATTGGGTTTCGATTAAAGCTTAAAATAATAATAATGACTCAGTGGGAATTTATGTTATGGTGAGAAGTATGCAAGCTCCTTTAGACACTCTATATCTAGTCTTCACTTACTAACATTTCTGATGATGATATATTATTTTCATTTTATGTAAAACAAATTTTGGCTTGGAGCGAGTAAGACTTGCTAGAAATCAGAGAAAACTAGAACATCTGGGATTTCAATGCTCAAGATATCCTCAAAAGAAAGTCTTTACCCTTTCCACTAAAGTATGCTAACTCTCAGTTCTTAATTGATTGAACTAACCAAAAATGACACTTAAAACTAAATTATTTGGAAGTACCCCTTTAAATCCCTCCTCAATAATGCTAATCCCATCAATCAAATATATTCCTCCATTTGAATACTCCAGAACTTTTAAGCAGCTTTGCCTATTAAATAATATAAATACTGTCGCTTGTTTTATAGCATTAGTATCTACTTTGTTTTGTTTTGGCTTTTTTGCTAAACTGTATTGTAGCCTGCTGACATCAAGTTTAAGCATACAGCAGGCTAAAGATTATAGAAGCCCGAAATCAGTAAACCTTTATCCCTGGCCAACTCACAATAGCAAAAAGACATTTACAAAACTCAGTACTGATTATATAACCTCAAATGCTTTGTTTTTTCCAAGCCAGCTGCATCAACGTTGTCCGAGCTCACACCTCTCCTAATGACATTATTTGAACCATTCAGAACGGGAATGAACATTCCTACTTGGTCTTGCCTTTAGAAATACAGATTCACTTAATATGTAGAATTATTCTTATAATAGGCAGAATAATAATCCATCTCCACAAATGTCCTAATCCCCAGAAACCTATGCTTTTGTTACGCCTCCTAGCAAAAGCAAGTTAGGACTACATATACGCTTAAGGTTGCTAGTTAGCTGACGTTAGGGAGGTAGTCTTGTATTATTCAGGTGTGTCTAATTTAATCACTAAGGGAGGAGGAGCATTAGAGGGAGATATGACTCTGGATGTAAGAGTGATGCTGTGTGAGCGAGACTACTCAGGCCATTTTCAGTTCTGAAGATGGTGGAAGGGAACATGAACAGCCTCTTGGAGCTGGGAGCGAGAGAGACAAGACAATGAACGCTTGTGGAGGGCATCCAGAAAGTAATGCAGCCCTTCCAACACTTAGATTTTAGCTTAGTGAGACCCATTTTGGAATTCTGAACTCCAGACCTGGAAAATAATAAACTTGTGTTGGTTTAAGCTACTAGGTTTGTAGTAATTTGTTGCAGCAGTCATAGGAAACGAATACAGCCCTCTTGGATGCCCTTTCTTCCAGAGCAGCAACAATTTTAGTTGATGTCAGTTAGTAGAGATTGATGTGTCGAATTCACACTCCCTTTATGACATTTTTTGTGGCATTCTTGTCTATGCTTTCTGGAAGCTCAATAAAGAGACCTCCCCCCCCCCAACAGTGAAGGTATGACCTTGTTCTGAAGCTTTAGATCATAGTTACAACTCTTAATTATGTGTCTCGAGAACATATACTAGTCTTCCCTGTTTTCCTTGAGAATAATTTTTTGGTAGAATGAATGGCTGAAGAAATATGAGTACCCTTGTGTTTATTCTCTTCCTAGGCAGAATAATAATCTAGTACAAGCGTGAGTTTTTCTGCCCAGGATAAAAGTCCGTCTTAACTTTTTCCAATGAAATGAATGGAGTTTCCTTAGCAATTTCCATGTTTGAATAACTTCAACCATAAAGTTCTCATGTTTTCTATTTTCTAGAAAAAGGACACAAATAAGAAACTCATAGTAAGTTCTTCATCTGAAATTTAGAGATTAGAATAAATTTTCAACTTCTGCATCTATTACCCCAATTATATTCCACAATTAAATTTGCAAGCTAGATCTATCTTGCTGTTATATTCCAGTAACTGATAGTTAGAAATATATGGGGAAAGAGAGAAAGAGAACATTAAATAAAACATTTTAACACCACCAGGGTGCTCTTTGGCTTGTGCAATGTCCATGAAAAACTTTTTTAACTATGTCCATTTGGGAGAATTTTACTATACAATCCAGATTTTTGTCTTTATAGAATTCTTCTAGTATTTCTGGGAAGCTGTTGTCTACATATACTGTCTCCCCTTTCAGAACATGGCATTTAAGACATTCCCAAGTCCTTGGAAATTTAGACAGGGGTCTCCTGTGTTCCAGGGCCCTTTGCTGTTTTTACCCTTTTCAAGCCCACCAACCTGCATTTTTTACAACATTTTACTTGCTTTTTAAATTGACCTTGTTTCTTCTCCACTACATATAAACTCTATTTGCTCAACAAAAGTGGCATTTTTTTTCTTCTCTACTTTGCCTTTTGTAACGGACATATGTGTCTTAGCATCCTCCTTTGAGTTATGTTTGAAGAGCCCTATGTGGTAGAAGATATAAATTCTATGATTTCTTAAGGCAAATGAACCTCTTGTTTATGGAAATTGTCTCAGTCTCATTTCCTTCAGGTAAGTTTGTACTCTACAGATGAAATCTTTCTGCTGAGAATTTGGCATCTGTTTCAAGTCTGCAGTCATTTTGTTGTTGTTGTTCTCCTTTGTGATACATGGGTTATTTCCCCTGTATGGTATTTTGAGTCTAGACTTCAAATGTTTCCCCAAAATTTTACCTTAGGACATGAGAAATACATGTTCTCTGTAATGTCTCTGTGACCTTGAAACTCACAAATGATTGAAATATTCTATGCTGTGGACACTTCTCCATCGCAAACATAACTTTTTTTTTGTTATTTCTAGGAGCAGTTGTTCCAATCATAAAAATGGAGATTGACAATTATCTATGCCACTGTTCAGAGAAATGTCTCATTTTTTTTCCTTGGAACTGGACCTCTTTGGAAAATTTATTCATGATTACTCTGAGATTGTACCACTCATGACTCTTTTTTCCATCAGTTTGGGGTGGAGTCAATACTTAATTTTTCTGGTTCAAACAATAAAATGAGTTATGTATGTTTAATTTTCCTTTTCTAAATTAAAATTGTTATCAAGTTTATCCTCTTCTGCCAGTTCAATAACTATAGCCTTCATTTTATTTTCTAAAAAATATCAGTTAAGTATTTTTTTCATTGAGTGTGAGCAAATATATTTTTAGACACAAAGGAATATGCATTTTAGGTTATTATGTTTGCAATATTTTTTGGCAAAATTTTATTGTCTTTTTTCTCTCTATTTAATTTCAATAAGATTATATGTCTCCTTTATTAATTGTACCCCACATCTTTAAAATAAAAAAAACAAAAACTTTTATTCCTCTTTATCTTCACTCATAAAATCTACCACTCCTTTATGGTTATGGTACCTGCAAGCCATAAATGTAATAAGGATTTTTATCATTCTGAATCTAGAGCCAATTTGAAATCAGGTAATGTTGGTAGATTATGGTTTCAGGCTCAAGGTGCCTATGAATAGGACACACACATAAGCCAGAAAGAAAATAGAGACCAATCTTTCTGCTTTATTTACTAGCCAACATCGCATTGTCTTTTCACTAACTCGGCATTCTCTTTTTTTCTGTGAACAAACAAGTCACTTGTGGTTGATTTTATATTTCAAAAAGTCAGGTTGCAGTTAGTGCTGCAGAAATCAATAAGTCAGATTACGGGGAATGGAGCAGGATATGGCAGGGAGTGAACTCTTCTACAGAGTGGTCAAATTTCCTCTTTGTTATCTTCTGAACAAGAACGGGAAGAATATGCATGCCTTGAAAATGACTTTCCAGACAGCAAACTGCTTTTGAGTGGTCATGGCATAACAGGGGATGAGAGAGGTGGGAAGAGTGATGGAGCAGAGAGAACGGGGGCCAGCAACACCCAGAAATAAAGGTCTTCGGGAAAAGCTGGGCTGGAGACAGGTTTTCTGCTCCTTCCTCAATCTAAGCCCTGAAATATATATACTCATGTGTTCCCTTGGTGCCTAAGCAGCTGAAGAGCTCTCAGTAGAAGCCCAGGTATCTGGGTGGCCTTCATGACTCAAGGGCAGGCAGCGGGAGACAAAGTTGCGATGATAAGATGTCCTTATGGAACTCAGCTCTACCCATCAGACATACAACACAACCGATGGTCAGTACAGATCAGCCATCCTTCCTCCTGGGAAGGAGTGGATACATGGATGTAGACAGACCAGACACATAGGCTTCAATTCCATTGTGGAGAGAGCTGTGCAGAAATCTCTTCCTCAGTGGAAAGTGTGTCTAAGAATAGAAATATAGTTACTAATTCTTATCATTAGCCAGTAACAATGCAGCTCATCATTTTAAAAGTCATCTAGTATATAGGAAATGATTTGGCATGAACCTTCCAAATAACACTGTTTACAAAAGATTTGTGAATAATACTTGTTTTATCATGACAGCTTTGCTTAAGAGCGTCCACAATACAACTGCTGAAAGGACATTGAAAATGTTAACATAAAATAATATTTTCTATGATTCTAGACAAAAACTTGATAGTTTATTGACTGCTACTGTATTAAGATTTATTTTTAAATAATCTGCTGTAAATTTGATGAAAATGATATCAAGTATATGTAAAGATGATAAAGTTTCAGGGAAATCAATGCTGAGTACATTGTTTTGTTTCCTGTCTCAAAATATCTATGGAAAGTGATGATTTGTTACAATAATATTAACCCTCACATCTCTCATAATAAGAGATTTCAACCCAACAGATGAACTCATTGTTTAGCAAAAGTAACATATGATGATATGACCACTGTTCTACACACAAACTCCAATCTAGGCATTTTAACCAGATGTTGTGCTTCCGAATACATTGCAGATGTCATCCTAATTTTTTATTTGATCATAGAAAATAAGATTCTGACAAAAGTGTTATAGAAATGACTGGGAATGTCCAATTTTTTTTCAAGTTAAAAAATTCACTTGTGCTACTTATTAAAAAGTAACTTTATAAAAGTTCCCACCAAATAGATATAACAAATGTTGCTTTTAACAATGCCACACTCAAAAAAACTCATTCTTAATGATACTCTGTATATTCTTCTAAATGAATTTTCTAACATCTATTGCTTTTTAATAAAATAGAACAATGTTTATATTGCTGTAGATGTTTTTATTTTCTCAGTACAATAAAATGTGGTTCTAGTTCCATATCAACAAATACGTATATATGTATATATAAAGGTATATTTATACCTCTGTAAGCTACTTTATTCCTATGGTGGACAGTCCAAATACAGGAATATTATATGTCAAAATCAATGAATATATTCTATAGTTTGGACATTTTATATTTTCCTTAACTATATTATTATAAATAAAATTGTGGTGAGCTTCCACACAAGTAATTTTTACAAGCCTTTTTGGGGTGGGAGCAGTGTAGCTAGAGAAAATTATAGTAAAAATTTATTTACATTCTATAGTTTTGGTACAAATTGTTGAATTCTTCTACAGAAGTTTTGCATGAATTTTCCTTTTAACGAGTTATGTATGAGAATGCTTGTTATAGCACAGTTTATGCTGGAAATTTTTACTCCCATAAAATTACCTACCGTATTTGTTTTTCTGATAACAAGAGAAATAGATATTAGTAGCAGAAAATATAGACAGACAAGATTAAGAAAAAAGGTAGAAAAAATAAAATAGGTGTCAGAACAGATGAAAAACTTAGTAAAAAAATATTGAAAGAGTTGGAAGGATCTGAGGCAATAGGTATCATACATTCAGATGGTTCTTCAAATCAAGAAACTAATTCCTTTGTATAAGATATTAAGAAAGAGTAAAAAAAATTCAAAGAATAAAGGAACAGATTAAAATTAGAATAAGTGCAATTGTCTGATATCCATTCATTTATTACACAACACATTTTAATAAAAGAGCATTTTCTTTGGAAGGAATGAATTAAAAAGGTTAAATGCCATAAAGAATTCCTATAAAGAAGATAAACCTAACAAACAAATGTGTGTATTCTGACTGCTTCACCTGCCAGCGGTCCCCTGTCCTAGGACCCCTCCATTGCCTGAGAAACAATAATACTGAAATTAGGGCAGTGACCTAATTACTACAGGGCCTCTAAGTGTTCAAGTAAAAGGAAGAGTCGTACATCTCTCACTTTAAATCAAAAGCTAGAAATGATTAAGCTTAGTGAAGAAGGCAGGGTGAAAGCCAAGATAAGCCTAAAGTTAGGCCTCTTGAACAAATAGTTTGCCAAGCTGTGACTGCACAGAAAAGTTCTTGAAGGAAGTTAATAGTACTGTGCCAGGTAACACATGACCAATAAGAAAGTCAACTGGCTTTGTTGCGGATATGAAGACAGTTCTAGCAGTCCAACCAGCCACAGTATTCCCAGAAGCCAAAACCTAATCCAGAGCAACCTGGCCCTCGTCAATTCTGTGAAGGCTGGAGAGCTGGGCAACCCCCAGAAGAAAAACCTGAAGCCAACCAAGGTTAATTGACGAGGTTCAAGGAAAGAGCTGTCTTCATAACACGACAGTGACAGGTGAAGCAACAACCACTGGTGTGGAAGCTGCTGTGAGTAGTACATAAGACCTAGCTGAGAGCATTGTTCACTGGTGAGCAGTGATGAAAAACAACAGACTGGCAGCATAAAACAAACAGCCTTCTTTGGATGGCCATCTAGGACTTTCTTAGCTAGAGAGAAGTCAATGCCTGGCTTCGAAGCTTCAAAGGATAGGATGCCTCTCTTGTTAGGAACTAGTGCAGCTGGCGACATTATGGTGAAGCCTGTACTCATTTACCATTCCAAACATCCTGGAGCCCTTAAGAATGGTACTAAGCAGACTGTCCTCTGTAAATGGGACAACAAAGCTCGGATGACAGCACATCTGTCTACAGCATGGCTTACTGAATAGTCTAAGCCCACTGTAGAGGTCTACTGCACGGGGAAAAAAGGTTCCTTTCAAATATGATTGCTTATGGACCTGGTCACTCGAGAGCTCTGGTAAAGATGAGCAGGGGGATGAATGTTGTTTTCATGCCAGCTAACACAACATCCTTTCTCCTTTCTGCTTCCAAGTCCTATTATTTATGGGAAATATATTTCAAAAAGGTTGTAGCTGCCATACGTAATGGTTCTTCTAACGGATATGGCTAAAGGGAACTGAAAACTTTCTGGGGGAAAAAAAATCACCATTTTAGATGTCATTAGGAACATGTGTGGTTTATGGGAGGAAGTAAAAACATCAACATGAACAGAAGTTTGGAAGAAGTTGATTCCAGCTCTCACGGATGGCCTCGATGGAATCGAGACTTCAGTGGAGGAAGAACCGGCAGAGTGGAGTCAGCAAGAGAACGAGCGTTAGGAGCGGAGTCTTGGGATGTGAATGAATTGCTGCCATCTCGTGATAAAACTTGAAGGGAAGAGGAGTAGCTTCTGATGGATGGACGAGGTTTCCCCTTGAGATGGAAAGTACTGCTGTTGAAGATGCTGGGAACTTTGTTGAAATGACACCAAAAGATTTAGAATGCCACATAAATTGAGCAGGAAGGTTTGAGCAAATTGGCTCCAGTTTAGAAAGAAGTTCTACTGTGGGTAGAATCTCTGTGAAAGGAAGAGTCAACAAGTGTGGCACACTTTATTGTTGTCTTGTTTTAAGAAACCCCCACGGCCACTCCAACCTTCAGCAACCTTGATCAGTCAGCAGCCATCAACATCAAGGCATGCTCCTCCACCAGCCAAAGATCCAGTAAAGGCACAGATGAATGTTATCATTTTTACACAGTGGTGTGTTTTTAAATGAAGGCATGTATGTCATTTTTTCAACAAAATTCTATTATACACTTAATAGACTGCAGTGTAGTGTAAACACAACCCTTATTTACATTGGGAAAACCCTCAAAATGTGACTCACTTTATTGTGGTAGTATGGAATGAAACCAGCAATATCTCTGAGGTGGACCCATACAAGGTGAGAAGCGTTAATCCAACCATCTGAATTCAGAAGTTCTTCAAAAGAAAAAGTTTTTGAAAGCTTACATGATACCACAATTAGAAAAGCCCACACCTGATCTTATATGACATGTTGCAATCAAAATGCAGTAAAAAATTTGTTTAATGTACAAAATTATTTAGAATATTGCAAAAAATTACCTTTGGGTTCTGTGTAGAAGATATATATAGCACATAAGTGAAATTCATGTTTAGACTTGCGTCTCACCCTCAAGATATCTTGTGTATATGCAATATTCCAAAACATGAGAAAATGTGAAATCCAAAACACGTCTGGTCTCAAGCATTTCAGATTAGACATACTCATTCAGTATATACATACATGCATTTGCAAATACTTCTACCACTTTTAGATAAAGCTGCCTCTTGGGAAATACATTTAAGATCGATGTATACAGATACATATCTAAGTACAGTCTTGTTGTTCCTGTTGATTGGCTTCCCCAATAATGAAAGTAAGAAAAACCATTGCCAGAGCCAGCTGTTGGTCACTACGAAAGGCAAGATGAGAAAAGGATTATAAACAGAAAGCAGGATAATGGAAAATGCAGAAAAGTGAATAAATAACTTTTGCACCTATCTGGTGGAATTTTGGATTTGCGATGTCTGTTTATCTCCATTTTTGAGAAAAGAGAGGATAGAATATTAAGAGGAGATGAGGAGAAATGGCAAAAAGTGAAAGAGAGAAGAAACTTAAAACACATCATACAACATTGAGGTTTAAGATTGTTGAGCATTTTACAATACATGCTATTTTCTATAATTCATTATACTTTTTCCTTCCTGACAGGTATTCAGTAGCTCACTGTGATTGTTGAGAAGTCAACACAGGGACCATGGTATGTAGCTGTGGAACTTTTGTCAAATCAATGAAATAATTATAGTTATGCAGTTAAAAACCCTGATGATTTTAAATGGATATTTTGAGAAGGATTAAGCCCATATAGTCATGCCCGGAGTTGCAAATATTTTTGGCTTAAAATTATCCCACTTAAAAAAAATGTTAAAATTGATTTCTTTTATTTAAAAAAATTAACCTACATGGACAGTGTGGTCAAAATTTGTTTTTCAAAAATACTGCAAAATAGAGGATGCCTTTTAAAGTTTATATTTATTTTATTGAATTTTTATTAGTCGTTGGCAAATAATAATTGTGTATATTTGTGGGGTGCAGTATGATGCTTCAATGCATGTATGCATTACACAATAATCAAGCTGGATAATTACCAAATCCATCACTGAAAATATCTATCCTTGCTTTGTGGCAACAACGTTCAAGGCCTCTTCTAGCTATCTTGAAATGTTCACTACCTTATTTTCTATAGTCACGCTGTTGTATAAAAGAACAATTTCCCTTCCAATTCCAATTGTACTTTGTAGCCATTGACTAACTCTGCCCACCCCTCCACCCCTGTCTCTAGTAACCACTATTCTACTGTGTATTTCTATGAGATTAGCTTTTTATAATTTCACAAATGGGTAAAATCCTGCAGTATTTGACTTTCTGTGACTGGCTTATTTCACTTAAACATAATGTCCGCTAGTTTCACCCACGTTGACACAAATGACAGGGTGTAATTTTTTTTTTTTTTTTGAGTTGGAGTCTCACTCCATCGCCCAGACTGGAGTGCAGTTGCTGCTCCCGGCCACCGCAGCCTCGAACTGCTGGGCTCCGGCGATCCTTCCGCCTCAGCCTTCCAAGGAGCTGGAAATGCAGGCGCGCCCTGCCACGCCCGGCTAATTTTTGATTTATTGTAGAGATGAGGTCTCACCAAGTTGCCCAGGCGGGTCTCGAACCCGCGGGCTCAGGCAATCCACTCACCTCGGCCTCCCAAAGCGCGGGATTACAGACTGAGCCACCGAGCCCGGCTGGTGTAATTAT